>CAKAEH010000611.1:0-125542 GCA_916381525.1 Cercopithifilaria johnstoni
GATTCAAATGCACCGTAGCATTTTATATTTTGTGGATGACCTATGAATCAGAAACAATTTGAGCAACACAAATTATGGAATTGTTTTTACTATAATCCTATGTATTACATACATTTTAAATCTTTTCATTTCATTGTGAAACATTGAAGAAATTATCGATTTCTTTTGCACTTTATTTTTTTAAAAATTTTCTAACAAAAATTTCGAAAGCTATAAAAATCACAAAAAAAAAATTAAAACAAATCGAAATCGAAATAAAATGAAATTTCATTTTTTCTTTTAAAAATAAATAGAAAAACCATATTTTGTTGGAATGAACCGAAATTGATCGATAAAACAATTGACAATAAAACTATCAATGAATTTCTCTCTTTTATAATTATAAATAATTATTGATTATGCAAAAATGATCAAATGAAAAATTATGGTTTATGAAATAATTAAATTTAAATGAATAATTAATTTTAAAATGAAACAAAAGAATTCTCACTAATTTTAATATTTTCATATTCTCTCTGATAATTTCTATGCTTCGCTTTTTCTTTTTCAAATGAATTAAAAGTATTTATGTAATTCAAATGATGCTTTTAGCAAAAATAGCTATCAAACTTTACATTTCTATTAGAAATGAAAATGAATGGAATGTGAAACGATGATTTTTCTCTCTTTCTCTCTCTCTCTCTCTCCCTTTTTTTTGTTCTATTTTTACTTTCATTATGCTTAATGGAAGTCACTATTATTTTGCATATATTTTGTTGAAATTTCATTTTATCCTTTCTGCTTATAGCGTTTGCGTGAAATATTATTTTGTGTGTTTGTGTAAGTAATGCGTGTTTACGTGTGTATGTGTTATAGCTGTAAGTAGTGCGTGTTTACGTCTATACGTATAAGTGTGAGTAATGCGTGTTTACGTGTGTATTCGTAAGTGTAAGTTATGCTGCAAAGAAATTTGAAAAATTAATTGCCGCAAATTATTTTGAATGAATTATAAAATGTATGCGAGGAGTTAGTATGAAATTTTAGGATTTAATTTTGACTTTACAAAATTATTTCTATCAATTTCTTTTTATTTCTATCAATTGTTACTTTACAAAATTATTTCTATCAAACTCTTTTTCTTTTTATTTTTGTTTTTTCCAACAATAACGATGACAAAAGCAATGAAATCTATTGTGATCACTAAAGATTATAATTTATTGATTGATTACTGATTATCAATATAATTTATAGCTTATATGGATTATAAAGTAGAAATAGTGAATGAAATATTATGGCCTATTCTAAATTAATTAATTCAATTAATTTCAATTGCTGACAATTTCGATATTGCGATTTGTAAATAAATTAGTTACCTTTTTGGTGGAAATTTTGGAATTGAAAATCATCTTTTTTGCTTTGGATTTAATTAATTTTAATGAAAATTAAATGAAATTCTATTTTTTTAATTTTCATTGAAGATGCGTATGGAAATATTGAAAATACAATGATTTAATATAATGAAAAATCATGAACGATAAATGTTATTGGTAATAAGAGGTCATTAATGCAATGACCAAAAGTTCATTCCTATTTTCTCGCATGCAAATCATTCAATTTATTAATGAACGCTTTCATCTAATTGCTATTTATATCGATTAGATGCAAGCGTAGAGGTCATCTTAGGAATTATATGCACTCATTCATTTGAATTATTATGAAAATTTGACTTAGTTAGAAGATTTTTTTATCAGTTTTTCATTTCATATATGTTTTAATTTCTGCTTAATTAAATTACACTCGAAATAAGCAATTTAATCAAGCAGTAAGTAAACTGATATGATTGCATTAAACTTCTAGAAAATGTAGTAGTGATCAAAAAATTGACCTCTAATGACCTTAACATCATTTTTTGATACCATTTTTTTTTACTTGCAAAAATTAATATACCATTACAGCAACACGTTTTTTATTGTTCATTTTTCCCAATCAAACATATATCTTTGAACGCTTTAAATTATTTCAATGATTAGGCGCATCATTTAATTTATACAGTTTGGATACGGTTTGGAATTATTTCATATAACACAAAATTGTTATGAGGATAAGAGGCGCATGTAACAAATGTTTTATTCAACAAGCTTGGAATGCAAATATCCTCATCCTTAAAATTTCTTTTAATTTTTTTCTTTGTTATAAAGAATATGCAAATTATGAATTTGTTGAAGGAAGGGGAATTTTAAAATTTACATAATGGCTTTTGTTGAATTAGTTTTTCTTCCTTTTATTATTGCAATGACTTTTCTTCCTCAATCTTTCATAAAAATTAATTAGCTTAGTGAAATATGGAAAAGTTATAGTTAAATGATATGAGTTATATCAGAAATTTAAAAAGCGCTTAGAGATCTATAACGATTCTAATATTTGATAGAAGTTAAGAATATAAGAATGCGTTCACTGATAAGCAATAAAAGTATTATTGATTAAGAATGATGAAAAGATAACTATAATATATTTAACCAAATTGAACGCATTGATAGTGTAAATTAGTGTAAATGATAACATTGTAGTTTTAATTTAACCGGATACATAATTCATTGAAATAATAATAGCTTTTACTTATCATTGCTGATATGATCAATAATAAAGGTCTATTTTATCGTTAAAAATTAATATTTCGTTGTTTTAGCTTGCGTCGTATTTTACTCCAAGAATTTCATTTAAAACTAACTTTTAATTTTTTTTTTAAAAGAAACTACAAATATCTTTTTTGCCTATGATTTTACTGAATGTATTGGTTTTACAATAAATGTTAGTTAATTGATTGATGTTATCAGTTGTAGAAGGATGAAAAAATTGCCAGTGTTAAAAATATGCCTCGGTCTTCTCATTGTATTTATTATTTTCATCACTTATGTATTTCTATGTGTACGATGGAGAATTTTAAATCAAACATTGATTTTAGAACGAATTTTTTATGCAACACAATTAGTAAGTTTTATTTCAATTTCAATTTCAATTTTCGATTAGACTTTTCTTCTTTTCATTAAATTTAAAAAAGAATAAAAAAAATTAAAGTTAATGAAATGATTACAATTTTATCAATTTTGCATATATTCCCATATCACATAAATTATGTCATCATTAAATTTGAATTTCATACTATAATTTCATTTTTATGTCTATTAATTTTAAAGTATCAATTATTTCAGTATCGTACATCGTTGCAACCACCACTGATACTTACGTGGACAAAATTTTTCAGTCATCCCTGGGCTCAACGTATTAATCAAGATCTTAACGAATGTGCTTATCATTGTATAATTACTGATAATAAAGAGTAAGTAGATTTCATACTACCTTTTTTGTTAGTTTCAATAACTGATAATATTTCATAGTGCTATTTTATAAAGGATAAAATTTTTTCTTCTTAGTACTTACTATTTTCGTCATTTACATGTATGTCTGGGATATATTTGTTTACCCGAATACCTGAGATATCACGGTATGTGATGAATAAAAGCTACCAGAAATTCTTATATGTTCATTCTATGATTTGAATTTTCTTTTTATGCAAAAAGAAATGTTAAAAGTCAATTATGGAATATTTAACAGTTCACTTTAAAAAAAGAATTCACTGCTAAATGATATAAAACGTAACGGAAGATATTCTTCGGAATTTCAAACATATATATATTCACCATATATATATATATATTGATTGATTGATTGATTGTTGGGAGCAGATAGTTTAATTAGATAAAGATTTGACAGGCATCAAATGAATTACGCAGAATACCGATTATAGGTATTCCTTAGTGATGATAGGATGATAAAGTGATCTGATTATTTCAGGCAATTCTCGGAAGCTGAAGCTGTATTATTCCACATTCGAGATATTGACATATTACCTGAACTAAGGAATTCGAAACAATTGTTTGTATTTGTGCTACAAGAATCACCCCAGTATACGTTTAATTATTTGAATTATGTAGCAGATGATTATTTCAACATAACGATGACCTACAGGTTTTCATATTATTTTAAATTAAACTTATTTGATTGAAACTGTTCTTAGTTGAAATTCTTTTTTAGGGCCGAAAAGCAGATTTTCTGGATCCAATTCAACTTTAGTTGAAATGCAGATGCTTCAATTCTAATTTTTTAGAATTTATTTTAAAATTTTTAGGAAATCAAAATAAAAAAAAATTGATATTAATTCAATGAAACATTTTAATAAAGTTAATTTCGAGAACTAATTCTGATATTAATTACAATCCTTCAATTACCAATCTTTTTAACCAATAATTTTATAGACATGATAGTGATATTTATATACCATACGGTATGATGAAGAAGATAAGTAATCTCACACAGCGTGAACAAATTTGGAATTGGGATGAAGTATGTTGCCTCCCTTTTTTTTGATATGACAAAATGATTTAAACTATGATACTTGAAATATCAAAAACTATGCTGCCATTCTTTACTGGATAGATGAATGCGGCATCGGTATCCGTCTTCCTGAAATCGCTTTCTGCTTTTAACCGGTTAAACTATCTGACTCATTCTATTTCGGAACAAGACATTAGAACACTAAAATGTTTTGCATAAAATTTCTCAAAAATTTCTTTGAATTAAGCAAGAAAAGAATTATCATTTTTGTTCTTGTTTTGAAAGGTAATGGAGATAGCCAGTAGGAAAGTACAGCCTGTCTTACAATTAGTTTCAAATTGTCAAACTAGTTCGAAACGTGAATTATACGTGAATCAACTTCGAACATATATAAATATCACGCAATACGGACGATGCAACAATCGTACTTGTGATGAAGAATGTGAAGTACATGAAGCTGGTACATTTATCCGTTTTAATTTTTTAATTTAATTTCTTTTTATTACTCATCAATCTTTCACTTTTTCATTCTATTATAAATTACAGCACGACATCGTTTCTATTTGGCATTCGAGAATAGCATATGTCGTGATTATATCACGGAGAAACTATACAAATGTCTGCTCAGATTAATGGTACCAGTGGTGCTAAAAAAATCCATCTATGAAGGTGTTTTACCGCCTGGATCATTTATTGCTGCTGATGATTTCACATCTCCACGTGAATTAGCAGATTATTTGAAATATTTATCAAATAATAAGACGGCCTATTTAAGGTATCAATGCGACATAATAGTAATTTTCAGCAGCTTATTTGAAATATCAATATAATATAATAGTGATTTTTAAGAATGAAATCTTAGATCATTAATTAAGCGATAAGGAATATCGGAGAATACCCAAAAACATTGATTATAATAGCGCTATTGATTATTTCTTATGAAGTATAGCATTGCTGATTTATTTTCTTAATTGATTCACCTAATTACCATTGCTTTGTTTTAATTAACTAATAAGTTTGTTTGCTTGTTTGTTTTTCCTTTCTATTTCTTCAGTTATTTGGAATGGACAAAACAATATCAGAAAACATTCGATGTAAGCACTTACTGTGAACTATGCAAATATCTTCATCGTGACACAGCTAGACCTCATATAATTCCGGATATCAAAAAATGGTGGTTCCAAGGTTGTTTTCAAGATTATGCAGCAGACTTATTGAAAAAATCTAAGGTTGTGAAGAAAAAAGGAAGAAAATCATCAGGAGTGATTTGATTAGCATAAACATTTAATGATAAATTTGACGTGAAAAGTGATACTGATACGTGTCAGGTGACATGTAAATTTGAACTATATTGTTATTTATAATTATAAAATTTTTAATTTTCAAGTAAATTTCACTATTTTGTTTTTTTCACTATATTTCATTTGCTCTCTTATCACTATCTTTCTTGCACTTAATTCGTTTTTTTAATTCGAGTGGCTTAAATTTAGATTTGAATTAAAATTTATTGATTTCAGAAGTGAACTTTAATTATAATATTAACGTTTATTTGCTAGATTTATCTTGTTGAGAAAAGTAGCAAAAGTTGAGAACGGAATGATTATAGAGGTGGAAGATTCGCTTAAGATCATCAATTATGGCTGAAGAATTTCAGAATCCGTAAAGTCGTTCGGAATGCTTTTAAAATTCTTTGATTTAATCTCGGATTTCTGCCTTCCTCTTACAAATTATTGTAAATATGAGGAATCTTGATGAAATTTACAGCTATTTTTTATTTACATATATAATTAAGTGCATGTAATTAATAAGTTTATGAAATGCAATAGCACGAAATATTTACTTTTCCACTTCACTGATACGCAATCTCTTGCACAATTCATGCGCATATTTGGGTGTTGGTGGATTGTATCACGTAATTGATAAATGTGATGGAACAGTTTTTTGAATTTAATATTTAAATTGTTAATTATTTCATATAACATGAAAGGTATATTTTCTATTCGATCATTAAAATGATAAGGAAAGTTGAAGTGTTGATATGTTTGGAAAGAGTTTGAGCGAATTCATATGAAATAAGGAAGGCGGGGGATAGGAAAGAGAAAGGGAATTTGTAGAGAAGGCCGGTAGGAGTAATTCATCCATTTAAGTAGCAGAAAGAATTTGTTAAAATGAAGAGTGCACTAGCAGGACAATGGCTGAAGAAGTTGTTGCCATAACGGGTGGTAGCGGATTTCTTGCTCAACATCTCATTTCATATTTACAGCAGACAAATCACCGAGAAGTAACTATTGTCGAGATTCGAACCATTGATAGGAAACTATTCAGCAAATTTCTCGGTACTTCAATTTTTTTTAAAAATTTGAGTTTATTTAGCGGAAATGAATTTTCATTGAATGTTATTTAGTTGTTAATTGATTTTACTATAATAATAATAATAATAATAATAATAATAATAATAATATTTTATCGATATTTCTTTTTGAATTTTTTTCAAGAAATGTTATAATAAACATTTTGAGCCTATTGATTCATTATTTTGAACTATTTATGTGTCCAACCTTGTAAGTTTTTGAGTAGCTCTCAAGCGATATACTTCATTGTTGAATTTTCGATATATTATATCGAAGAATGAATGATAAAAGTGGCATGGAATGGATTTTCTGCGCTTAACTAATATTAGACTTTAAATTACAAATTTTCTGTTGAGTAATCAATCAATAATTGTAATTTTCAATTATTAATTTTCGATGGGGTTTTTACATATAAATTTAATTCAGTTATAATGAAATTTAAATATTATGAAAATTTTAGTTATAATAAAAACAACGGCACAGTGTTCACATATGCTATTGATATGCTAAGGAAAGTAAGAACAAAATGTTAGAATTTATTATGATTTATTCACAAAGTTGCTATTAAACCGAGATATAATAAATTTTGAAATGGGTCCTTTTTTGGTTTATTTTAGGTAAAATTCTATAATTCGGAAATTTTACCCAAAATAAACGAGGTTGTGTGAAAAATTAATAATTAATGCGAATGAACATTTTTTTTACTAACTTTTCCTAATTTTTGAAAGACATTTCAAATTTCTTCATCATATCAGAATCCAAAATCTAAAATTTTTATTTTAGATTCACTTACTTTCTGCTTTTTGTTTGGTTCCTCCTTCCTATATCATCCAGTATTTAGTTTAAAAAAGTCAAAACATGTTTAATTATTATTTATTTTATTAAATAGATTGATCAACAGATTGTCTTTTTTATTGAAACATCGATAAAAATCGAATTTTTGAAATATCTTATTGATAAGGAGATTCATTGTTTTCCAGGAGGAAAAAGTTATAGTTTTACTAATACCCGGTATTTCTCGTCGAATTTCATTTCTATCAATTCTTTTTTCGCTTTTTCCCATCTGATTAATAAACGAAATGATATTTCAGACTTTTATATTTTATCAGGATTTTAAATCTTAAATTCTCCATATTATTATATCTGAATTCATTTTTTTATTGAGAAAAATCCATTTCTCTTTCCTTTATGATCTGATATTAACTTGAAAAAAAATCTGTTGAAAATTGCAAATATATTTGAAGAGAAGATTGCTTGTCTGATATTGCGAACTGTCAATATCCAATAAAAATCAGTGGCTTTTAGCTTTTCTTTCTTTTTACATACAAAAGAACATTTCTTGAAAATTTTCAATTGATAACATTTTCTTTGCTCTCAATAAAATACATAAACTTTCATTTGTTTTGAAAAAACTTTCTTCGTATTATTGATACATTTCATAAAGTAAATAATAATTAAACATATTTTTATCAAAATTTTTGCTTTTATAGATAATAATAATTAATAATAATAGTAATAAATAATTGTAAAACTAAATTTAATGAAATTTGAATACATAAAATATTGAAAAATGCAATTAATAAAAGGGAATGAATAAAAATAAAAATATAACAAAAATTATCAGCGAAATTTATGAACACTTCATGTTTTTAATTTACAGATTATCCAGTAAGCATCCCTTTAAAACATCATCAACTTGATATTTGTGATGAAAATACGCTTAAGAAAGCTCTTAATTCTGTAACAACCGTATTCCACTGTTCTGGTAAATCATTTGAATATTTACACGATGGTACTAATCATACTGATCAATATTGGTATGACAATACCAATGGTACTATTGTTTTTTCCTCATTTAATTTTAATTTCTATTGAGAAATATTTGAGATAAATTGAAAAAATTTATTAAAGAATTTTTTTTTTTTTAAATTTTGTTATATTAAACATTTTATATTATTTATTTAACATAAATAAAGTTAAGGTAATTTTTCTATTTTAGCATAAAATTAAGATTTTAATAAAAAAATTTAATTGAATAATTCAAAATTAAAAATTAAATGAAATTTCATAGATTTTTTGTTTTGCTGAAATTTTGAATTTAAATGAAATTAATAATTCAGCAACGGAAATTTTATTAAATGTTATGCATGAAGAAAAAATTCCACGTTTGGTTTACGTAAGTGATGCCTATTCAAGTTTACCATCGGGTAACAATTATGGCTTATCGGAGCAAGTACATCTTGGTATTCCGAGTAGTTTCATGCTTGGAATGTACGGACAATCAAAAACACGAGCAGAAATGTGTGTTCGAAAAGTTGCTGCTAAGGGTATAATACTTGATAATTGAAATGAGATAACATATGAAATTAAATTACGCTTCTGAGAGCTACCGGTAAAAAAAATTTTTTACTGGTGAGTTATGCGATTATATTGAGAAACTTATAATGAAAGAATTTGATTATAATAAATCAATAAAAACTTTCGAAATTACAACATTTACGACCTGATCGTGGTAATGTGTTAGTTTTTATTGTATCATAATGATGTTGTTTAATTCTTAACGTAAACATTATAATATTTAGTTGGATAAAGTTAAATTAAACTTAATAAATTAATTGTTAAGGCTCGTTAAGGTGAAATAAATGCATTGATCTTACGTCCCACAATTATCTATGGTGAAGGAGAGAAGCATTTATTGGGTTCAGCGCTTAGATTATGTTCGATATATGGTGGTATTCCATATTTAAAGGATGAAAATAGAGGGCTTCATCAGTTCGTCAGTTTTTTTATTTCATATTATTTACAACGTTTTTTTATTTTCAACGCTAATTACATGTCTTTGTTTATCCGCGATTATTTATATATGTTTTATGTATTTGGTACTCATTCTAATATATATGTTTGGTACTTATTCTGATTTGTAATTTTATATAATCGAGTATCTAAGAGAAAACTGAAATGAAATAATGATGAATTATTTTGTTGACGTAAGTTAAGAGGAAATTATTGTTATCAGTTATCTTTTACAATAAATTCTTGAAATGATTTACAATTCACAAAAGATTTTATTTGGATTATTGAAAAATTACACAATTTACAGCTTTATGCGGGTAATATGGCAGCGATAATGAAACGAGGAATGGTATACTTGAAGGAAAATCCGGAACGGTATAACGGTGAGATTGTAATATGTATGGATTGTACACCGTGTATACGACTTGTTGATGTAAGTTAAGAGGGAATTATTGTGATCAGTTATCTTCTATAATGGGTTATGGGAGAATTATTATAAATTATTTTTCTACTGCAATTTAATCAGCTGTTATCAGTTAATGTTTTTTATTGTAAATTGAGAAAGGATTATTGTCATCGGTTATTTTCCAACATAGATTTTGCAACTCTTTTACTTCAAAGAGATTAGATATGAATAGTTACTCATTTAATTATCATTTCATTCTTTGTTCTTTGCAATCTTTTAAATTATTAACTCTAATTATTCAGATTTCATATAAGAATAAATATCTATTTTATAGTTTATGGAACCATTTTTGGAAGCGAATGGTTTGGAACGCATAGGTGCACTAAGCTATTTACAAACACATTTAACAGCCGTATTTTATGAAATTTTAAATCGATTTGCTCCAAAAAAAGCTATTGGTCATTTGACATTATTGGCGAATAAATTTATTAATTGTAAGTTAAAAAAATGTTTTTTTGAAATGGATAATTTGAAAAAGTAAAACTAATAAGAGAAGTGATTAAATTAATTGAAAAAATAACATTTTTTTAATCTGTGACAGATAATTTAAAATATTATTAGTATAAGTAATAATATCGATTGATCAAATTATCTAAAGATCAATTGGATCATTCCTTTTCCTCTTTATGCTTTTATTCATATAAAATTTTTTATCACTTTAGTTGTTTTTAGAAACTTATCAAAGATATAATTGAATGAAGGAAATATTTCAGGTTGGACAGTAGGATTTTCCAATCGTAAATTACGTCTTTTGCTTGATTTCGTTCCACCTTATGAGCAATCGCAAGCAATAAATCAATCGCTCTGTTGGCATCGCAAAAATGGAAAAGCAAGTGAATGTCGCAATAAAGAAGTGGAAAATAGCGTAAATATGAGCATAGAAAAATAATTTGCTGATGTATAATTTACAATAATAATGGAATTATTATTATTAATAATGATAATAATATTAGTGATATAAAGTTGGCAAATAATGATAATACTATTATTATTAACATTTAACAATAATAATAAGACAGTGTACTGATAGCAGGTTGATAATAATGAATAAAATAGAGAGAATAATGTAAATAAGAATGAAAAAATTATAAGAGCAATTGAATTATTTCTGTAATTTGAAATGAAATAGGAAAAATTGATTGATTGATCGTTTGATTCATTGATTGATTGAATGAATGATTTTTAGCAATTACAATGAAAAATATCTTAAAAGTTAAAAGTATTAGTGATTCGATAAATCTTTTGAATTTTAACTATAATGAAAAGGATCAATTGAATTGTTATAATGAAAAATAAGAACAAATTAACAAACATGCTATTTTGTTATAATAATGATACGGAGAGATTATATGATAGAATAAGCCAAGAATTATTCGTGAACTGATGAACCTAGCAATCTTATTGTAATTATCGTCTTCGATTATATTATACAATAACACTGATATTTTTCATGGCAGGTAAGAGTGACGAATTAGATTGCCAGTAGGTAATTCTCTCTCTTTCCCTTTATCTCTCTATTATTTGTAATTACTATTGAAATTACTGTTTTGTAATGCTATTGAAATTATTGACTCAAATATTATGGATAAAAGTGAAATCAATTAATCGACAAGAAATGATCAATTATTCTATGAATAATTTGTAATTTCAAACAATTAGTAGTAGCGAATTGAAATGAAATATAATTAAGAAATAAATTAGGTAAAAGTATAAATCATAAAGAATATTGCGTATTTTCTAGGAGATTTTTAGCATAATTCAATTAAAACTAATGCTGAAAATAAAAGTGTCTATAACAGATTAAACTGAATTATTGATTGAAAAAGAAGTTGACACCTGCAAAGTATCATAGAACATAGCGACAAAAAAAAGGGATTGTTATTAGCGAAGCTGAAGAAAAGAAGGAAATGTAAGATGGAGTTGAAATAAATAAAGAGATAAATGAAGGGATTAGGAATCGAAGATAGGAATATTTTGTTTAGGGAGCAATTAAAAAATATTCATTAATTGAAGACAGGAACCAGTTGTATTATACTGTACTATGGTTATATAATAATATATCAATAGATCATTGATTATCTCCGATAGTTTGTTTAAATATTTGCATACTAATGATAAATAATAATAATAATACAAGTTGTTGCTTTTCAGAGATATAAATATTACAATGAAGAAAGTTAGTTATTGAATATATGCAAAAAAGAAAAGAAAGGTTGAAATATTTGAAAAAAAGTTGAAAATTGAAAATAAAAATGAAATATTTTAGTGCTGATAAGGTAAGAATTTTGAAGGTAATATTTCGAATATCAAAAATTGGAGAAAGTTGATAGTATAAAGTTCTACAGGTAATAGGAACGAAGGAACGAACAGGTAACAACATTGGTTAATCCTTACTGGAATCTTTTTTGACATATATTAGGAAAATAATCTGATTAAGAAAATAAAATTATTCCGTTTAAAATTTCAGATAGTGAAGCTTCGGAAGTCTGTTTTAAAGCAATAGTTAAGCTATGTAAATGATACATATTCGATGCGAAAATGATAATAATGATAGCAATAAAATATCGATTGACTTAATAATGAAGTGCTTCAAACTTGCAATCATTAATCAATTTGTCTATGAAGAAGTGCTTATATCCGCCGCTATAATGCTAATAGTTAAACATTTAAAGAAATTTCACTAATGACAAATGTGATAGAAAAAAAAGATTTATGAATTAAACATTTGAAGAAATTTAATTAATGAAAATTTGACTGTTAGGTAGAGATATATAAATATAAAACACGAAATGAATGATAATAGCCATTAAAATGATAAGCTGATAATGATTATTTGGAGTTTGTTATCTGAAAAGATTGTTGCTTTATCATTTCTTCTTATTAGAAATCAGTTCATTTCAACTGTTATCATAATGAAACTTAATTTGAAGTACTTAGAAATTAGGTAAACAAAAAAAATTATTTTTTCATATCTTTTTAATAAGTAATATATAATCTAAAATTATATTAAATATATTTATAGTAAAAGGAAAAAGTAATTGTATACTTATTATTATAATTATTTTTCTTGAAATTAACATATAATTATAGTGAAAATAACAGAAAAGAGTTATTATTATCACACTTCTATTGTTAACTCTCATAAAGTATATTGTTTTACTTAATTTTAAAATAGAAATTTCAATTATGTTTAAATATTATTTTATTTAATTTCAAAATAGAAATTTCAATTTTAAATATTGAAATTTTTAATTTAAAAGTATTAGTGAATAGTATTATTTCGGAAATTGCTTTGCTTTATTTAAATCAAATCGATCTTTTTCTCGTTTTTTTCATTTTATCGTTTTCAACAAACTCTCTCTCTCTCTCTCTCTCTCTCTCTTACTCCATTCCTTTCTTTTTCAACCGGTCAGTATAATTTGGTTGATAATAGCGCAATATTGGTAGCCAATTGGTAGCCATGGCAATTGCTTATGCTCTGTCACCACTGTCACTATTATTTAATGATTACAACACGGAAAATATTCGTTGTTCGTCAATTACAGGTTTCCCTATTTTCTAAATTACATTTATTCCTATTTTTTACTTTATTTTTGTTAAAATATTTATTTGCGAATTTTTCATCTTTTCATTTTAGGCTTAAATAAATCCATTCTTACATTTAATTTGATTATTTGGTGAGAAAATTTCTTTTTTACTAAAATTGTTCCGACAAACTATAAGTGTCATTCAGATAGAACGAAACTATTCTAAAAACCTTAATAATATATTTTAATGATAAATAATGCATTTAAATGATTAATTTGATTGATGTATTTTTTAAATTTGAAAAATAAATTAAATTTTATTCAATCGTTTCTTTCGCTTTTGTTTTATTACATAATTGATACTCTTTGTTTTTCCTTTTTTTATTTAGTTATTTTATTTAAATTTCTTATTTAATTCTTCGAAGAAAAGAATGTATATTGTCTGTTTGTATGTTTTTCCTGAAATTATGCAATTTAGTAGTATAATTTAGTAGTATAATGAAAAATACAGGTGATTACTGTACCTAAGTGATCGTTTAGAAAATATTATTTACCTGTCCTGAAAAAAAATTATTTATTAAGCAATTTCCAATTGAAATTAAATTTTAGAAAAAGTTAAAACAACAACCCTTATGGTTTTAAATCATTACCGATTTGCAGATTTAGGCTTAATTGTAATTTAATAATTTTGGGTTTAGAGTTAATTGTAATTTAATAATTAATTGCAATTTAATAAAATTTAATAATTAAAGTTATAATAACTTTATTATTGCAATATATTTCTCATTGAATGTTATCTAAATTTTAAAAAAATAGAAAAATATCTTTCTTATTAATTAATAAAGAAATATGTGATTTAATACTGGACTGGCATTTAATTTTATTGATAGGTAAGAAGAAAACTGTTTGTTAAACTTCAAATTCATTTTTAAAAATCAAATCAGTGTGATAAGTTTAAAAAGATTTGTAATAAAATTTCATTAAAATTAAGAAAGTAAAACAAAAGAAGAAAGACATTGATGTGATACGAAGCGCAAAAAAAGTTTTTATTATTTACGATATCAAAAAAAGGTTTCGCTGATAATAAATAAATATCTATGATTTCTGTTTTTCACACTCTTTATCATTTCCTATTTTCCTCCCTTTTTATTCATTTTCGATTTTATAAAATTTTTGAATTTCGCTGAGAATAATTGTTAAATTGCAAAATATAATGGGCACAGATTTTTTTGACGAAATTTATAAATTTTATTTTAAAATCAGTTTTTTGAGTGAAAATATGTTAGCAACGATTTTTCAACAAAAAGAAAAGAAGAAATTTCGAACTCAAAAGTGAACAAAACTCAAAATATATTCACCCATATATTTTCAATATGCAAATTGATTTTAGGCCAAAATTTTCTAAATTTTACAAAGAAAAAATTTATACCTAATATATTTTCAGTTTGAATGTTAATTTTAGTCAGTTATAATTACTGTTATTGTCATTAATAAAATGATTAATTAAGACTTTATTTTTTGTGCTTCTAATTTACTATTACACTTTTTGTTCAACATTATCACAATCTTATCTTTTTTTCTGCTTTTACTCTCCATATCATTTCCTTTTTCTTATCACAAAAATTTCCTTTTATGCTTTAACAATCAATTTTTCATTTAATAATTAAGACTTCTGATTATTAATCAAGTGTTGCTATAACGACATATTTATTAATACTTTTCATCCATAAATAAATTAAAATGGAAATAATTTTAATAAATAATTGCTAGTAAATTCAATTACAATGCAAAATGAATATGTAAAATAATACAAACGCGTATGTGAAATGATATAAGCGTGTATGTGAAATGATATAAACATGAAATGATATAAACGTGTGTGTGTGTAAAGTGATATAAACGTAAAATGATATACGCGTGTATGCGAGGTGGTATAAACGTGAAATGATATAAGCGTGTATGTGAAATGATATAAACGTGAAATGGTATAAACGTGAAGTGATGTAAGCGTGTGTGTGAAATGATATAAACATGAAATGATATAAGCGTATGTGTGAAATGATATAAGCGTGTATGTGAAGTGATATAAACGTAAAATGGTATAAGCATGTATGTGAAATGATATAAACATATATGCGAAATGATATAAACGTGAAATGATATAAGCGTGTGTGTGAAATGATATAAACGTGAAATGGTATAAACGTGAAATGATGTTTTCCGCTTTCTTCCAAAAAATTTTGTTTCAAAGCAAAAAGTAAAATCAATGAAATATTTTGCTTTTATTTATTTTTTCATAAAGTTTTTATTTGTCAACAAAAAAGAATTATTTTGAGTTATTTATTTTATTAAGAAAATTTAATATTACTTTATGCTTAAGTTTAAGCAAATGTTAATTTTTATACAGGAAGAAATATTAGGATTAATGTAAAAGAGTGAAAAACTGATTATATTAATGATTATTCACTGATAATTTTTCTTTTGTTTTATTATCACTACTTCATTCACCCCTCATATCTTTAATTTCAGATATATTATCTGAATTATTAAACAAGATAATTTTGCATATAATTTCTATTACTATGTTAACTGAATTTTTAGCAATATTAGGATGAAAGTTTGAATAATTTATAATTTCTTTTAACATTAAATGTTTCAACAAGCAAATAACTGTCACTTAAAAGTTTTATAATATCAGTAGGCCGTTTTGAAATTAATAAATCCATCATTATTTGAACAAAGGAAATTGATTCATTAATAAATGTATTTCTTAACTTAGTTTTAAAAATTTTTTTGTTTACATCAAATTGATGAAATAAATAAGGCACATTATTCTTCCAAAAGTTTAACTCAAAACTAAAAAGTTCAACAAATTTAATTTATTTCTATTTGATTCCAATTTTATAATATTTATCAGAATTAAATTTACTTTGAAAGTTAAAAGATTTGAAATGAAATAGATAAGACAAAAACAAAAGGATACATTAATGAGAACATCTTTTAAAGATTTAAAACGATTGTTTATTTTTAGAGAATATCATCATAAGTTATAATTTTGCAGCTTTTCTTTTAATATTTGAAAAGCTGTAAGCATTCTGTTTTTTCGTTTTAAACTTTGCAAAATTATTAATATTAGGTAGTAAATTTAAAAAATTTTCAAAATTTTAAAAATAAATTAGTGTTTCATTCTTTTCACATCTTTTCTCTTTCGTTTTTCACCAGTTGCTTTATCAGTGATACATTCTTTTTTTACTTTTCCAAAATTTTGATGATATTATTTTTATTTCACCTTATGATCGATCTTATGCAGCTGTCAAGATGCTGTTGATATACATTAACGTAAAAGGTACTAATTCCATGTTTTGCTTTAACATATAAACAAAAAAGCCATTAGCTTTAAAAAAGTTTTAATATTTTTTTAAAATGTTTACTGGAGGATATGCTTGACTTTGTAATTTAGAAGACTTTTCTTGCTTTATTGACAAATACATAAAATCCCTCAATGGTTTAAGCTCTTAATGTATTTTAATTGCCACCCATAAGTTATATCATCCTGCTGTTTAAATCAATTAATTTATTTCCTAAATTATGTCAATAAAATGTAAGTTAAATTCAAAAAAATTATTTTTATGCAATTTGTTTTTTATTCCACTTTGCTTAATTCAATATCAAATTATCAATATCAATATTTTATAAATTTTCAATATTTAAATTATCAATATCAATATTCACTACTGCATCATTAATATTTAAATTATAATATCAATATTCATTACTAAATTATTGATATTTAAATTATCAATATCAATATCATCACTGAATTAATAATATCTAAAATTATCATTATCAATGAAAGCAAAAAAAACCTATATGATTAATGTCAATATTGATTTTAATTTAATTTTATTTTTTTGCTAATAGTTTTGATCATTTAAATGAAAGAAAATGTTTGCTTACATTTGCGTATATTGATATTTAAACTTCTTATCGTTTCATAATTTTTGTTTGTTGTATTTGTGATGAATGATGAAATGACAGTGGAAAAGGAATGGTTTGATAAAATTCAAACAGCTTTTTCCTCTCTCTCTCTCTCTCTCCCTCTCTCTCTTAATTTGTTTTTTTAAAATTTCACATCTTTTAAAACTTTCCTTATTCCTCATTGCATGTATGGCTGATGTCTATTGACTGTAACTAAATTTAAATATCAAAAAGTGCACAATTTTAATTTTAATTTATGAAAAAGAAAAAGCTTATGAATTATTTGAAGGAAAATTGGAATGACACAAAAATGAAAATTCTATTTGTAATTACATTTAATTTTCTTCATCGCTTGTTAAATTTAAATTTAAAAACTTTTCAAATTATTATGCGAAAGTTTTATAAAATATGTAAATACTATTGCATTGTATAAATGTTTTTATTTATTTACTCATTTATTTATTTATTTATTTATTTATTTATTAAAAAACAGTTTATTATAAACATTACAAAATAAATAAATTACGATTATAATTGAAAAAAGTGTTTTAACTTTTTAGTTTTGAACTTTGTTCATTTGCCTTTTGTTTTTCGTCAAAGTTTTGTTAAATTTTAAATTTCATCAATCCTACTGAACAATTTTTATTAACAAACGAAATAAAAGTCATTTTCAAAAGAAGAAATGATTTCAGAAGGAGAGAGAGAGGGAGAGAGAAAGAGAGAAAGAATGAAAGTAATTGTGTTAAGAAAGAAAAAATAAGAAATGTTGTTCAGGCAGCCGAAATGCTTTATTTGAGTGCCGAAATTGAAATTTCATCCAAGTTTCACTTTTATAAAATCTATCATATAATTTTTGGCTATTTTAATAAGCTTAAAAATTCATATCAAAGGCTTATAATTTCTCACAATTATCATAAATCATTAATTTAGTGAATTAAATTGCTTCTGATCAATTATATTGTTGAAATGAAATCTTTGCATAGAAATGCTAATTTCTTTTTCATTCTCTTTTTAATTTGCAGTATTTATCTCTCCTTCAATTTTCAAATCTTTCTTTTCTTCAACAAAAGACTTTTCGATCTCAAATTTCAATATTTCCTTATTTTCTATATCAAATGTTTATGAAAATTTTATTCATTGAGGAATTATTGTTTCGCTCATTTCATCGATGTTAGAGTTGTTAGGATTTAGATTTATTGAAGCCATATAATTCAATGCAATATACGATAAAATAATATTGAATGCAATTAAGCTGCATTGAAATGAGCCGGAATAGGCAGCTAATTATGAATTTCCGGAAAAACGAAGAATGAATAGAGGAAGTGAAAAAGTAATGAAGGCAAAAATATGAAAGAGAGAAAAAGAATGAAAAATGGAATCCATGTATCGTTAAATAATAATGAAATTTTGAGTTTTTTTCCCGTAATTTCTACTTTAATTCCCAAAAATGAGAAATTTCATTCGAAATCAATCAATAATTTCATTCTGTTAAAATTAATTAGTAAGCAGCAATTATGAATGCCTTGAAATTTTAAAAATTAAATTCTCTAAAATTAAAAATTCTATTTGAAATCAATCAATAATTTCATTCTACTAAAATTAATTATTATATGCAGCAATTGTGAATGCTTCGAAATTCAAAAAATTATTTTATTCATAAAATATATTATATAAATGTTTTTTAATTCATTTAATTTTTTTCAAAAATATTACAAACATTTATTCAAAATAACAATAAATTTGGTTTAATGAAAAGAATAAGAAAAGAATGAAATGGCCTAATTTGTCAAAACAATAATATTCTAATAGCCTTTTGTTTACATTGAAAATATATTTTTAGCTAAAACTTTTTTCTAATTTCTTTTCATTACAATTATATTTTTCTTTTTTAAAATAACTATTAGATAGTTGTTCTTTCCTTCATAATTTTTCATGCCATTCATTTGAATAATTTGAATTTTGTGATTTCCTTCAACAAAATATACTTCACTATCATTATAAACATTTCTATGTAAGAATTTGAAAATAATTGAAATTATCGACGCCCACAAAGTATTTGTATATATATTTACACTTATTATTTATTTATTTATTATTTATTTACACTTATAAATGGAGTTAAAATTTGAATGAAATGGAATAACAATAATAATACGACAAAAGATAATAATAACGATAATAATACTGGTAAAAATATAAATAATATTATAATAATAATAATGATAAAAAATAATAATATTAATATTAATAATAATGATAATAATCGTGGTACGATAAAGGAAAGTTATAATTATAATAATACTAATAGTGATAATATAAATAATAATAATATAACTAATAATAATAATAATAATAATGAATGATAATAGCAATGGTAATAACAATATTATTAATAGTATATTGCAACTTTTTTGTAAAGCAATTTTGCTTATGCTAGCTTATCTATCGGAATAATCCATAAACATAAATATAAACAATAGTAAAGAAGAGCATTTTTAAATTGCAATATGAAATTTATCACATTCGATATATTGAAAAAGCAAATTTTCATATGCTTATTGAAGTAAACAAAGAAAATTAGTGTTTTACTAAATTTCATTTCTTCTTCAAAACATTCCCCTCTCCTTCTCTCTCTCTCTCTCTCTGCCTCTCTAATACTCTTCTCACATTTCATTGATTGACGATTAATTTTGAAGCATTATGCAAATTTATGCGTAACAAAAGATTTTGCCGTTGTAACATTAAAGTTCTTCGATTAGATCATTAAATTTTTCTTTTTCTTCACTCGCATCTCTTCCAACTATCTTCTCTTTTCTTCCTTCTCTTTTATTTCCTCCTATTTTCTTTTTAAAAAACTTTTTCAACTCTATATCTCTTCACAAATGTTTACTATTATCATTTCTTCTTATCTGATCCATTCCTGTAAATCGGATCAATTTTAATCCATTTTATCGTTTCATTCATTATTTATTCCTTCCTAATAACATTTCATTTTTAAACATTACCCTTTTGAACATTAACATTTCATTTTTCTCTCTCCCTCTTTCTTTCCCTCTCTCTCTTTCCCTCCCTCCCTCTCTCTCTCCCTCTCTCTTTATATGTATATATTACATATTGATACAATGATTAAAGTGCCTGAAGCGCCTTATAGCTTCACTATTTACTAGAAAGCTTAGAGATGAACTATGGAAGGAAACGAAGGAAGTAGCGTTTTACTAAATTTCATTCAAATCAATTTGTCAGCAAAAAGCATTAGTGCTTTTATTTCATTCTCTTTTTTCTTTCTCACTAAATTCTCTCAATTTTATTAAGCATTTTTGCGCATTAAATTAATGCAAACCATATGTATAATTAATTTTAATCTCATCAATTTTAATTTTATCAATTTTAAATTCAATAATTTTTAATTCGATAATTTCTCCTTTTATTTTAATTTAAAATTATAATTATTAAAATATTTTTTGTTGAGAAGGATGAAAAAGCACATAATAATAGCGGCTTTTTTTAGTGAAGTAAAATTTGAATGAAATTTTAATCGTATCACAATTATTTCTTCTTTTTAACGAATAATTTAAGAAAATTTTAGCGGAATAAATTTGGATGAAATTTTAGTTATAATATTGATTTGTTTATATTTTATATTTTAATACTGAAAACTTTTTTTCCCTTATAATTAATTAAGATAATTAGTTTGGATGGTAAAACTTTTGAAAAATCGTTGCATAATAGTTTTATTGGATAATGTTGAATAATATCACAATTTTATTTAATAAATATTCGCCCTTATTTTCGAACATTATTCTTCACACAATGCAATGTTTATTGTTTACAAACAATTTTATATTTTTATTATATAATTTAATGTTATTGTTTATTTTGCAAGCTAAATATAAAATTTTTAAAAATAAGTTTTTTTTGAACAAATTTATTCAATTTTCCATTTAAGACTGTTTTTATTACATTGAAATTAATACAGAAAATAGTAAACAAAATGTTTACAAAAAATAGTAAACAAAATGTATACAAAAAAAAAAGTGCATAGAAAAAATAATAAACAAAACTTATTTATCAAATTAAAATTTAAATTAACGCAATATTTTTGTACGAAATTATATTTTCTAAAAATTTTAATCATTATTAATTTATCATTTTGCAGTTGTCATTTGTTTAAACAAACTTTCCTTCCATAAATTCATACATTCATATTTCCTTTCATATCATTTCAATACCATAATTTAATCATCCAATGCATATCATTCAGTCAGAACTTTTTAATGATATACAATCTTTATTTCATTTAAATGTTTATATTATTATTGTTAGGAGAGTAGGTGGAAAAAAAGCTTGAAATTCTGTTGTAAAAAATTTGAAGATCGAAAAGTCTCTTCCTAAAATTTTATCTATCTCATAAATAACTAACTCATCGATCGGTTTGAAAAGAGTTTATTTGAAGGTTTGTTTCGTTGCCGTCATCGTTATCGATATTTTTCAACTTTTTGCCACCACCCCATTTCTCATCTTTCTTCAAAATCTTCTAAACAAACTTTTCGATTATCAAGTTTTTGAGCCTTAACGCCATTAACATATTTTTTCGTTTGCCTTTCTCTCTCCATTTTTTTCCCTCTCTCTCATCTCTTATAACATTTTCAACTAAAATTTTCTCTTTTTTTAAAATAATCAAAATATTCTCTCTTCACATCCATTTCATTCATTCCTAATATTACTTTAATCAAACAAACTATTTCCTAAATTTCAATTTTCCCATTTTAACAAATATAAAATCTGTTTTTTCTTCATTGCAGAAAATTTTTTTCCACTCTTTTTGCATAAAAACAAAAAGTATTTTAAATTAGCAAAATGCATTTGATATTTCTTTTATTAATATTATTATTATTTTTCTACGAGCACTTATACTAAAACTTTTCCCTAATATTTTCGTAATGACAAAAAAAGCGAAAGTGACAAAAAATATTAACTAATGTGACAGCTGCCTGCACCGAACACATATCTTTTGTTTTATTATAAAAACATCAAAAAAATATAAATTTGAATGATATGAAAAATGAAAAGGAAGAATATCCTTATTACTTTAATTACTTTTTAGTTATTTTTTTCTTCAGTAAAGGTTATTCATTTATTTATTAAAGTTGTTTACTTCCTTCTTATCTTTTCAATTTCTTTTTGTTTTCAAATTCTTTAGCTTAGTGTTAATGAAAAGATAAATAGCTAATAGCTTGTATATTATAATGCTATTCTGGTAAATAATAAAGAATTGTTAGTAGAAAATTTAAGGACAAACATAGCTATACTTCCAACTTTACATTCATTGTAGAAAATATTTATTTGAAAACTGAAACCTAAATACAAAAACTTGAATACTTATAATATCCATTGGAATACTTATGGAAGACATTTCGCAATTTTATAGTTTGTTGTATTAAAATTTCTGAAAAAAAGCATACATATCAAAAATTATCCGAGAAAAAAATAATAATTAGCAAAAATTATTATAATCTTATCATAAAATTTCATTGTATAATATTTGCTAATAATTATTTATTTTATCATATTTTTCATCGTATCATTTATCATTGATTAACAAATGTTTCATTTACATTGTAAAAGATAGCAATATTGATTGATTGATTAAATGGCAAAAAAGTTTTTAATAACAAATCACTCATTGAAATTTCTTTCTTTTTTTCGTTTATTTTCTTGTTTTCTTCTTGAAATTACGAATATTTTGTAATATTTTCTAATAAAACATAAACTTTTTCAAGGATTTCAATAAGAATGTGAGACATTTCAAACAAATTTGCTAAGAAATTTCAGTTCATTTCGTTAAATTTATATTACAATCCAAAAAAAACTTAAGAAGAAAATGGGGAAAAAAATAGGCCAAAATTTGAATGAATGATAGTTTTGGGAATCCAAATAGTGATAAATTTTCCCTTTAAACTAGCCTTTTGTTATTGTCATCTGTCAATAGCAGCCCTATCTTAACGACAATATCATACTAGTTGAAATAGAGAAAATAAAGAAATGTATTCACATTCACGGCTTTATTATTCAGAATTTTTGGTTCTTTGATAGTTTTTTAATTTTACCAATCCATCAATATTTGATCTAACAAATAAAATTATTAAATAAATTTTAATTTATCAAATATTATAGTTAAGATTAAGTGAATTGAAATTTCTGTTTATCAGTTTTACAAAATTATAAAATTGATAAAAAAAATTTGCTAAACAAATTTGAAAAAGACAAAAGATATCCTATCCTATCATATCATATCCTAGTAATATCTCTTAAATTGAAACGAAAAAGTTTGATATCATTCGAGCAATGAAGAAAAATAAAGAATGTTAGAAACGAAAAAGATTCGTGATGAGTTGCATTTAAATTTTGTTCAATAAATTTTAATCCAGTTTCATTTCTTTCCGCTTCCACAAACAAATTCTACAAGCTGTTTCATTTTAATTTTTGAAAATATATAAGCCATCAATATATATTTTTAAATAATTTCTTTCCATCCTTTCCCATTCTATTTTTAACAAAATTTTAAAATTTGAAAAATAAAAGAAGAAAATGAGTGGTAGCATAATTGTGAAAGTATTAAATAAAATATATTATTTACTTTAATTTTATTTGTTCTTCATTTCGTTTCTAAAATGCTTAACTAAACTAAAATTAGGTGTAACTGACGCTGTGCAAATACTAAATTATTACACTTTTCATTATTGTTGACTGTTAATGTCCTAAATAATATTATGTGTAATACTTCTTCTATCTTATCACTCATTAATTATCAAATTATTTACCCTCTTTTTTTACTATTTAAATTTCATTTCATTTTGTTTGCTCTTTTTTTCATTCACTTATCTTATTATTTCCTCTTTTGTTTTCATTTATTTTTCAATATCGTAGAAAATTATAAACATATTTGCTATTGAAATGGATTGTATTAAAAATTTTGGAATGGATTGTATTAAAAATTTTGAAATGGATTGTATTAAAAATTTCGGAGTGGATTGTATTAAAAATTTTGAAATAATTACTGGATAATTTTATCACAATAAATTTTTCGATTGTTTATAAATATATTTAGGCGTAAATGGAAGTGAAAAATTTATTTATTAACCTATCCAATTATTTATATATTTATTAAAACAATTTCAATTTTGAACAATTAAAAGAAAATATTCCAATCAAAAATTGTTTTGAATTGATTTTGTTAATTGTAAGATCGTTCATTTTATGATCGTTTTCGACAAATTTCAACTGGCATAAAATATCCTATTTCTTTTGAAAAATCAAAAGTCAATTTTTTTCTTTTTCTCTTTCTCGTTCCCTCTCTCTCTCTCTCTCTCATTCTTTCTTCTCTCCCTTTTTCTTAAAAATCACAAATGGATTATTTAATTTGTATTTCTACAAATTGCATGTCATTTGTCTTGAAATATTGGGCAAGGAAAAATGATATGAAAAGGTGGTGAAAAAGTATAACAAAAGTGACAACCAAAATTCGCAAGAGATGTTTACGATGGAAGAAGTAAAAACTTTTCCAAAAACTATTACCAACTTCCTTTTTTTCTTTTTCCTTCTTTTTTTTTTACTATTAAATTTCTCTATTAATTATATAAATATTTATTAATTGCTCTATTAATTATTTATGCTTTTTGATGAGAAGAATATTTCTCAATTTTATTCTAATATGTTGTAATTCGCATTTTATTATTTTTTTAATAGTTAATTTCAATTTTCAATTGCATTTAATCAAATAACTATTTCAAATTTATGAGAAATGAAATAAGTTTAAATGGGAATAATAATAATTTGAGAAATTGAAAAAGAAAAATAAATTTAAATAAGAAAGTTTTCATTTAAATTTACTTTAAGGAAATATTATTTAAATTGAATCGAAAACATTCACATTTAAATTTATTGCGATAATTCATTTTATCAATGAAAAAAAATAAATTAATCGAAAAAATCGATCACAATATTAAATTTTATTAAATGAGTTTTGTGTATTTCATATTTAAAACATATTGAATAAATACTGTATTTGATTATTTCAACGTTTTTCATAATTTGTCATTCATTTTAAATTTCAATTTAAAGAAAAATTCTTTTTCAGGTGCCTCAAGTGTCCTTTATACGGGTTTTCACTCATTCATTTTCTCTCTCTCTTCTCCCTCCTTATTCCTTTCTTTCCCTCTCTCTCTCTCCATTTTCTTCTATCACATTTATTGAATATTTTAATAACAATAATAATAAAAACGACGTACTGAGTGACAAATGTACCGTTATGAGTTCCAGCGAAGGCGAAATACTTCAACCATGTCAGATTATCCGAGAACGATGGAAAATCGTAAGTATTTTGTGTGATTATTATTTTAGAAATTAAAACTAATTATTCCATTTTAATTTATTTATTAATTTTGAAATTTTTAATAATTGAAATAAATTTCTGATCTAAGAATTAATGCTAAATTTTTCACATTAATATGTTTTGGTCAGTTTTTGTTTTCAGTTTCTTAGCTATTCGATTAAAATTATAAAACGATGAAAATTTGCGAATATTTCTTCAATAATTTATTAACTGTAAAATTTTGAAAATTGAGAAGATGAAAAGAGTAATAGATATGCACGGATAATTTTGCAGAAGATGAAAATTGGAGGTGGCGGCTTTGGCGAAATTTACGAAGCTACCGATTTGCAAAATCATAATGAAAGAGTGGCGATGAAAGTGGAATCTAGTAAAGCTACCAAACAAGTACTTAAGATGGAAGTTGCAGTATTAAGAAGGCTTCAGGGTTATTATTAATTATGCTTTATTTTTCATTTTCTTCTTTTTGCAAAACTATTCTATTAAGAAATTTGAAATGAATATTAGATAATAAAATTTAAAAATTTAATATTTAATAAAATGGAAAAATTTCTGAATATGATATTGTAAGGTAAATTTGAAATTACTAAAATTTATAATAAAACAGAGCAATTAAAATAATCTTGAAAATTTTTAAATGATATAAAACAATTAATATAATTAAAATTATTTTAGATATATGATATTTGATATATATATATCACAGGTCACATTTCATATCTTATAATTTACAGGAAAACGACATGCGTGCAAATTTTACGGGTGTGGACGAAATGATAAATTTAATTATTTGGTAATGAGCTTGCAAGGGAAAAATTTAGCTGATTTACGTCGTGAATCACCCAGCCAATCATTCTCATTATCAACGGCAATCCGAATTGGATTACAAATTCTGAATGCTATCCGGGAAATACATTCTATCGGTTTTTTACATCGTGATATCAAACCTGTTCGTTTTTTTCAACGAAATAAAACATAACTGCAAAAAAAGTTTCAAATTTTTAAATCAAATATTTTTGATAACATAATGTAATGTTTTCTGTATTGAAGGATGATCAATTTGTCTATTCATAATGAAACTTTTATCCATTAAATTTGAATTTTTTCCGAATTGCATGCTTTTTGTTTATTTTTATGCTTGCTAAATTAATATTGATTGATTGATTGATCGAATTTTTTTAAGTCAAATTTTGCAATGGGTCGAACAAATGCTACATGTAAAATGGTTTTTATGCTTGATTTTGGTCTTGCACGACAATATCTTAATGCAAAAGGTGAAATTCGAAGTCCAAGAAGTGCAGCTGGTTTCCGAGGTACCATACGATATGCTGCTGTTTCAGCTCATAAAAATAGGGTACGGATATTTTCAAGCTATCGTCGTTAACTTTTTTTCATTTTTAACGTTTAAAATTATTGTTTAGGCTTAGAAATAAATGATGCAAAAGTAAAGGTAGCAATATTTGAAACATTAAAATAGTAAATTAAATTGTTATTTTGATTAATTTGAAGTAGTTAAAATAGGGATGATATTAAGAGCTTTATTTCTTTTGAAACAAATCTTCATTTTAATTTTGTTCCATGAAAAAAATTTTTTAAAATTTTGGCTATTACAAATTTCTCAATAATTTAAAATTAAATTTTTAGGAAATGGGTCGACAAGATGATCTATGGTCACTATTTTATATGTTAGTGGAATTTCTTCAAGGTTCCTTGCCATGGAGGAAGATTAAGGTAAAAATTATATTTCTATTTGAAACGATTTCTTTTTTTCCTGAAACGTTTAATTTGTACACAACAATTTAACGGAAATTGATTAACACAAGTTTTGTTGTAACATTCGAATGATTAATCTAAGGGTTAGTTCTAATTAAAAGTTAATTTAATTATTTGAATTGATAATAGATTGTTGTTTATGAGTGAGAAAATCGATAGTACCATTTATTATTATATCATAAAATGTGCAAGGCTTCATTTTCTTTTTAAATTAAAAATTAAAATTTGTTCTTTTTAAAGATAGAAATTCTTAAAGTATATTTTATTTATTGTTCAAAGTTTTTCTCTTTCATTTTTAGACTGACTTAAAATTATGGAAAGTTTTTCTCTTTTTCTTTGATTTGTCTAATAATTCATTTTTCCTCTCTTTCTTTTCCTTTGTAGAGTTTTTCCTCTTTTTTTATATTTTCTTTCTTTTTATTTTTGAATATATAAATTTGTGTTATGTTTTGTTGCCTATTAATTTCAATAAAACTTCCTATCTTTTCTTCTTTTCTCTCTAAATTAACTGTTAACATTGTTGAAATATCATTTTTGTTCCCTTCATTTTAAAAATTTTCAAATTTCGAGTGAAAAAAATCTGTTCAGTTCAAGAGAGAGAGAGAGAGAGAGAGAGAGAGCGAGTGAGAGAGAAAAGAAAGAAAGAAAGAAAATACAGCTGTTCATAAAGTTTCTCAGACAATTTTTCATTCATCAATTCTTCACTTTTTTCTTTCAAATTTTCTTTTTTACATTTTAATAAATTTTCTTCAAAAATTAAATTTGAAAAAACCCATTTCTTTTTCTTATAATTATTAGATAATGTTAATTACAAATAGATTGATCTGTTTAAAAAGAAAAAAACAAATAATTTTCGAGTTAAAAGTTTTATAAATAAATTTATTTCAATGATAATCTTTATGTTTGTGAAATTAATCTTTGATTTAGAATCAGCTGATCTGAAATGATTAGATCAGATGATAATATGAAACCATCATCCATCTCATATAAACAATATGTTATATGATAAGAGATGATAAAAGATAAAACGAAAAAAAAAGTTGCAGTAATGAAATATCATTTTATGATAGAATTATAAATATGAAAAATGGGGAACAAATAATATTTTCTATCATTTTTATTTGTTTATTTTCCTCTTTTCCTTTTTTAATAAAATTAAATTTAATTTTATTTAAATTTCAATTATATATTAATTGTAATAAGATTTAATAAGAAATGGATAATATTTACAACATTAATGAATGCAATATCTCTTTTCTCTATTAATTAAAATGATACATACATATTTTAAATTAGATGAATTGTTTAAATAATTAATAGGTTCGTACTATTAATAGTAACGGTTTCAACATTTAGAATATTTATTATTACTTCTTATTTCTGATAATTTTTATACGAATAACATCCTCAAATATTATTAGCTTATAATAAATCTTCCGACTTATAGTAATTATTGCTAACTGAAATTACATCAAAAGTGATTAACTCAACAAAAATGAAAAATGAATAGCAGATAATCCTCTTTAGAACAGATGTTATTCGCGTAATAATAAAGTTTATTTAAGCTTCATATTTCCCTTTTTTTACTTCTTTCTCTCTCTCTCTCTCTTTTCTGCTCAATCAAAAATGGCTTTGATGGAAAGAGATAAAAATGAGTAAAAGCTATTTATAATATTATATTGAGAGAGAATTATTTATTTGCAAAAATAATTAGTTATGTAAATTAATATTTTGGAATAATCTGAAATACCAAATAATCTGAATTGCATAATTTTGCGGCGTATCTGAAAACATTTAATTATCCGGTTGAAATCAATTCCGGATTATTAGAAAATAATCTATAAAATATTATTGCTCGGTAGTAATTTGATATTAAATTTAATGAATACCTGAAATGATTATAACTTCTTATTATAACCTTTTTTTTGTAAATATAATGAAATGAATAAAAATGAAGTAAATAATTGAATAAGAAATATCAATGATAAGAATGAAATTTAAAAATAAAAAACAATATGAAAATTTGTGCTAATAATGAAATTATGACATTAAATTCTGATCCGTAAAATTGTAAAGTTATTGAATAATTAATTGAATATTTTAGGATAAGGATGAAGTGGGTCGAATGAAGGAAGAAATGAATTTAAATGTTTTGTTAAATGGTTGTCCAAGAGAATTGCATGATTTTGCGGCATATCTGAAAACACTTGGTTATCCGGATGAACCTAGTTACGAATTATTAGAAACTAATCTGCAGAATATTATTGCTCGGTAGAAATTTGGCATTGTTTGAAGATTTTTTAAATAATTGACAAGTAATTAGCCCTGTCATTAGCTCTGTTGTATATTTTTAGTCATGGTATTAATACTGAAGAACCGTATGATTGGGAAATTAATTATGAAAATCTTGGCTCAAAAGTTCGCTTGAATGGTCGGTTCATTATTATTATTATATTTAAATAAAATTCAATTTCGGAAATTTAGAGCCATAATTTTTTCGCTTGAAAAGAAAAATATAGCACTTTGTTTTAAATTTTTAAACTCATTCTTTCTATTTCATAAAATCATTTCAAATGAAATTCTTCTTTATCCTAATTAATTAGCTCATTGTTTCAAAATAAATGATATTTTGCTGTATATATTGAGAAAAAGAAATTTTTTTATAAACTATAATTTCAGGATGCTTTTTCAAAATTTCTAAGTACAAATAAAATTGTATGTGCTATTTTTAGGTACAATTCCAACACGAAATCGTTCACATACAACTGCAATGAAAGATCGTTTAATAGAGGATAAAAACAGGTAAAAAAAACCGTTTTCCAGTTCATCTTCTCATCAAAAGTGTCAGATCATATAAGTGTCAGATGCAAAGAGATACTTTTATATTACTCAGCAAACTTATTGTCTAAATTCACATCTTAAATGTATTATTATCTTATCACACCGCAAATTTTTTCCTTTTTTACCATATAGCTTTTTTTTTCATTTTTCACTATCTTATCAGGTAGCATATTTTGTGGTACTGATAATGTGATGTAATAAATTGGAAAATTAATCAGTATATAGTTCAGCAATCAGTTAAATTCACACACTCTGATCAGCCACTTTTATCTATTATTGCCATATTATTTCACTGATATCTATCTAACATTTCTCAAATATCTTTTGCTCAAATCGTTTTATATAATTGTCAAATAATTGAAAATACCAATGTTATAGGGTTTAAGAAAAAAAAATTCAATTAACCAGCAAAAATTATCAGATTTCAGGAGAACTGAAACTCTCTTATTATGCTTGAAATTAATACCAATTTATTGAATTTTTAGATTCTCGTCATGAATCATTTTCTTTTTTTAATAATTACATGAATCATTCATTAGACGGAGCAAAATCTTAATTTAAATTAAGAAGAAATTAATTGTTAGACAACGATAATTGATTATGTATTTAAATTCAGAGGATTGGATACTCAAGCACCAATTACGATGGGTGAAGAGGAAGATGACCATGATCATACTGGTCATCATATCAAGCATTCTTCTACTGCAGAAAAAGGAACACACGATAAACCTAAATATAAACGGCAAGAATTCATGAGGTACGTCAAATTTCAAATTTTAAATTTAATTTCTAAATAATCAAAAAAAAATTTTTTTAAGAATATGAAATCATTCAGATTTTGTTGCCAAATCTTTTATTAATGTCTTTTCTCATCTTTTCCATATTTTATGCCTTTGGTCCATTTTTCCTTCAATTTAAAATATATTTTAATACTGTGAAAACAAGAAAAAAACAATCGGTTAATCGTTAATCTCACAACATATTTTTTTTTGATTTTTTAGGCCTAAATATAGTGCCGTGAATTTTGATGTGATCGATGCAGTAAATGCAAGGTTAGCTGCTGCGGCATCAACTAGTGGTGCTGATGTATTCAGTAAGCTACGAATTGAAACATCAGTTGATAATGAAGAAAAGAAGTTCGGTGATGTCGAGGTTTTTTTTTTACCTTATTTAATATCTAAATAAATGAAAAGTTGTAATAGAATTTTTATCTTTAGATCATCTGAAGAAGCGATATTAAGCGTATTATGAAAGGCGCTTAAAAAATTCAACATTTAGACTCTCAATAGCGCGTAATTTAATGAATCTAATTATGAAGCCATTATGAAAATCTTGTTTAAATCTAGATAGCAAGATGTTAAATCTCTAGATTGCAAGATTTTAAATCTTGCAGACTCATCTAAATGTTACATAAAATTTCTCATGTGATAAATCGTTATGAAAATAAGTTGAGAATAAGAAATATAGATTAGACAAGGTTGAATGGGATGAAAGCGGCTTTAAAAAATTTATGCAAATTCTCTAAAGTAATATGTAGAAGAGAATTGTTTGAAATGATTTGATATTAAACCAAAATGAAAATTTTGATTCTTTGCAAATAATGAAAATTATATACAGGTAACATTTCAAATACCACTTAATGCCTCAAAAACAACTGGATGCCAGGAAAAATCAAATCGAACACACCAAAAACGAAATAAGACAGTACCGCCTAATACCAATGAGAAAAGTTTAAAGAGCAATCGTTCATTAACGGTAATTGTTTGAATTATTCAATTGTAAAACTTTCAGGGAATTGAAGAAAGGAAAGAATTTAAATTAAGAAGGAGAAGAAATCATTAAGATGTTCTTCTCTTGCCATACTATATTAAATATCGATAATATTCCGGAATCCGGAATATTATGTTTATATGTTATTATCATACATATATTTACTATACATTTTCATTCTTATTATATCTCAATCAATTATGGAAGTATCAATTCCATAAGTATCAGTTCATTCATTCTAGCGATCATTCAATCTTCTACACAGCAAGGTTTTTTCATCGATTTTTGAGTGCGTTTTTCTTTCTTCGATTTTATTTTACCTTTTTTTTGTTTGTTAAATGTTTAAAAAAAGTTCAAAAATTTTTTAATTTTATATTTTGTAGTTTCTCTGTCGCTTTTGGTGTCAATTAGAAAGAAATTGCTTAGTGGCTGACTAATTTTATGTTTTATGTGTTTGTCAAAGTTATCTTTCTTTTTCTGTGCTTTTTTTTGTAATTCTAATTTAATGAAAAGAACAGAAAATTTTTTAATCTTAAATTTATTAATGAATAAAAATTTTTAAATTTCAAAATTGCAAATATAAGCTTGCAATTTTTTCCAACAAAAATAATATTTAAAGTAGTAATTAGGTTTAATTTCATTAATTTGTTTATTTATTGAGGTGAGAATTTTACTTTTCAAATAATAATGCTTAATTTATTTTACATTCTTATTATGTTTTATTCGGACCTATTTAGTACCACAGATATGCTGAGATTGCTTTTTTAATGAGTGTGAATCATTAATCTATGACCTATGTTAGCTATAAATTGCCTTCTTATTATGCAGATTTTATTCTATACGCATAAAATAATATTTGATCACTTTCCTTTATCGTTTTTTATACATTATCTTGTAGTAAGATGAATTTTTTCTAAAATTATTTTTTTGAATTAATTTTCAATTTTTATAATACTAGTCCAGTTCACTGTTCTAGTCCACTACTATCATCAGCAATCTTAGACCATAATAAATAATTGATCCGATTATTCAATATCTTCAACTATTATTAGCAATACATAAGAATTTACAAAATATTAAAGATATTGCTTTCTCGAAAATCTATAAAAGATATTGCCTTGTTACTATCATTTCCTTAATTATTTTTTTATCACTCTATTCTATTTCAATGTGTTAGTTTAATTGAAAATATCTTTTAACTTTCTTTAAAAGAAATGATTAGCAAATGTTTATATGCAAATCTTTGGAAATTTTTCTTTTCTAAAAATTTTCAAAATTTCATAAGAATTTTTATAGCTTTCGAGCGGCAAGAGATATGGCAAAAAAATGACTGATGCACCGTCAGCGATTGAGCAAACATATGCTCAAGCGGATTCCGAAACCGGTATTAGCAGTCATTTGAAAGCACCAACAATTATTAGTCGATGGCACGGTATGCTTATTTATCCGGAATTATTACCTCATTAATAAAGAATTTAACATTAACCGTTTTAACAAAGGTGTAGGAAAATATAATTGATTTTACAAATCATAAAGGCAAAATTAAATCTTATTAGTTTTAAATATTCGAGTCCATCAATTTAGAAAAATTTCTTTAATTTTTCTACCCCATCAAATATAATTGATAATTATCTTTTTCATCATAAATTGGTTCAATCTCGAATTAATCATAGCGATAAATTTCTATAGAATAATTATCAATTTTGCCTGACATTTGCATGATTTTATACGAAGTATATTGTCCCAGAAATCCTTGATTCTGATTCCGGTTGATACGAATTGAATGATGACAAGAAGTGGGCAAAAAGAAAGCGAATGAATAATAATAATCTGTTCCGTTATTTAAAAATAGTAAAAAATGAAATGGTCTTTGTTTGTAAACACGGTAATATATATGTTTATGGAATGCTTAATTCCAGAAGTGCTCTTACATTCTTTACCCAATTATTTCTGAATATTTGCTGCTTTCTGGTTAAATCAAAAAATTTTCGCCGAAGGATATTTCACTCTTTTCTTTTGCAAGAATGTAACGACAACTAAATTAATGAGAAAAGAGTGTAATTTTTATAGGAAGAGAAGTTTTTCAATTTTGCTTTTTTAATTTTTTAGAAACAATTTCATAATTTGAATCTCTGTTCTATTTATTTATTTCTTTGCCCATTTTTTCTTTTTCCAGGCTCATTCGATGAATCTTATGGCGATGGTGAAGCAGCAGCAAATGTTGATTGTTTGCGCATCGAAAAATCTGATAATAGTGGAAGTAAATACTCACCGCTGACTGGAAAGCATTGTTCAGCAGCTGTTCCACCATTTTGTATGTTCATATTTCGTTTTATTTTTGAAATTTAAGTTGTTTTCGAAATTTATCTTTAACTTTGACTTTAATTTTAAATTCTTTCAAAATGCTACAGCACTTTTTGTACAATTATAAAAGGAGAATGAAATAAAGATTATTTAGAAATGGAGCCAATAAAATTTTAAATTTTCAAATCAATATTTTTCAGTTTATTTTTATTGTAGCACGATCTAATATACATACTACTACCGCAACCACTACTACCACTACTACCACTACTACTACTGCTACTACTGCTGCTGCTTCTATTACTACTACTAGTGCTACTAATGATGCAAAAAATGGCAAACAAATATTGATTTCCTCAAGTTCCAATGTGCTTCCATACAACATTCGTTTATTCAAAGCAATATCAACCCCCAAATCAACCGTAGTATCCGCGCTACCTTCGGTATCAGTATCACCACAAATAACCGTAACTCCTCCTGTTACCCGAACATTATTTACCTCTCCTCAAACTATCACACCAACTAAAACAACCTTTCAACCATTGTTACATGCAATGGCACCAACAAGTTCAACTGTGCAATCAGCATCTACTTCATTAATGATGCATTTCAAGAATCTTGTAAATGTAAGCTCATTATTGAATTAGTTAAAATTAACAGGTGAATATTGCATAAATCCAGAATTAATATCAAGAAGTAACAGATGCATCTTGGTCAGATTCAGAAGTGGTCTAAAATAAATAGATGAATTTTGAAGACTGCGAAATGTTATATTTTTATATCTGTTAACGTTTTGATCATCTTATCCATTATATAATATAGCTGGATGAAATGTTCTATCTTTTATCGAAATTAGCCAGTCAATTTCTTGCAGATTTATCCTTACAATACGGATTTTATTTGACGTTATCTTTCAGACATTCAATTCATTTACGAATAGTAGTGGCGCTGGTGGTAATACCTCTCCATCATCGTCAAATATTTCTCATCGTCCAGAAAGATCCAAACGCTTTTCATTAGATAATAATGCAATTTCAATACAATTTCAACGTTTTGCTACACAATTAAGCACTGATAATCATAATGTTAATAGTGACAAGAATAGTGAAACTGCTACAAACTTAAATGATTTTAAGGTTAGTATTTTGATAGAAGTAGTAAAATTTCCATTTAAATCATAACATATTATAATTATTACTTTTAGTAACAATTTCTTTATTCTCTAATTCTTTTTATCGTAAAATAAAATAAAATAAGACGATTTAAATAAAATTGTTCATTGTCTTTTTAATTTATTATTTCAGACAAGTACTAACAGCAATACTGATCAGGAAAAAGAACTACGAAGACAGCGACGTTTGCGGAGACGATCTATATGTCAAGAAATGTTCTCAACTAATGAGGTTATTATTTTCAAAATTTTTTTTTTAATTTAACTAAACTAAACGATTTAATAAGGATAATATTTCGCAAGTGCTAATCATTAATTTTATTGACTATTTATTTAGTCAACATGGAAGAATTCGGAACGACATCCTGAAATAGTTAGGCAAACCGAAAGCATTGATGAGACAGGAAGATCAGTTAAGAGAAGTACGAGTGAAAAACATTTGCTTAATAACGGGATCGAAGGAACATCACCATCGGATGGGGGAAGTCAAGTTACAGAAGATTCCAAATGGCGTGTACTTAATTTAAGGTTATTTGATTCTTCATTTCAATTTTTAATTATTTATTCCTTAACTATAATTTTAAATTTGAGCTATACGCTAAATTATAGTTTACGTGATAAATCTTAAATTAAATTCATATTGTCCATTACATCATTCCTGATTCCTTAAATTAATTTTGAGAATATCAGAAACATTAAATTTATGACTGATATTAATATCTCGCCTTAGAGGGTTAACTGAAGGATATTTTTTCTTGTCACTTAAGTAAAACAATTTAGACGTTCACTGATAATTTCAAAATGACAAGCATGTTGGATATGTTTCCTATCTTTTTAAGCAATTTCATTTTTTCAATTCATTTTTTAATCGTTTATTTGATAATAAAGATTATGATATTTTAGACGGAAAAGATATCAGTTTCTTGGTTTAACACCATCACCACCACGTACAGCAATGCAATCTTGAAATATTTTTTCGATGATTATGCAATTTTATATGTTCGATTTATGTTCTGTTGAATAATCTTTTCTATTATCTTTTCCGGTTGTATATATAAATTTTCTTTTTTTGACATTTGGATGATTGCTAAAATGCATAGTTGATTATTCGTTAATTATAAAAAATTTATGTAATGGCAAACTTTTAGATAGTTGAATAAAATTTTCCAGGGATTTCGAATTTATGTGTTATTTATATAAATTCATATAGAATATGCATGCAATTGCACTTGTTTATTTTTTTCTTCTAATAGCAATTAATCTATGTATAAACTATCTGATATTTAATTTTGATAAAAGAACGAGAAATATAGTTGAAAAATTTTATCAATATATTTTTAATTTCAATATATATTTTCTAAGTATTTCATAGATTCAATTCAATTATATTTACAATAATTCGTTTCTTTTATTTCATTTTTTTCAAAAAGATGAATTTTATTAATCAAAAAATAAGTGAAAATCTTCCAATTTGAAATACCTTTTTGGTGCAATTATTAAGAAAACGATGCTCAAATACATTTTTGAGTGCTCATTATACTATAATATTATATCTATTATCATATTATCATTTGCTGTTCGTTTGAGGAATATAAACATTGATGAATTTTTTTTTACTTTTTATAATTATAATTTATTATGACTAATAAATGATACTGTCAGGTTGAAATGATAACAATAATTCATTGGTGACATTTTCTTCCCTTTTTCTAGTCATTTGCTTGTATTATTACAATCCTCTACTTTGTTTTTGTACAAATATTTTGAAATGACCTTTGACATATGATGTAAAACTTTTCATCGAAAAAGAAAACATTCATTATTTGTCATAATGATAATTGATCGCATAAAATGATACAACAATGAACTATCTCTAATGAATACAAAAAATATTATAACAGTTTTAATTAATTTAAATTTTTGTTTGTTAAGCATTTTTGAAGCAATAAAAAACTTTCGACACTTATTTTTACAAATTACCATTGAAAAAAGCAAAACTGAAATTATAATGCAATGCAATAATCAAAATTCACAACACACTTCACTTTATAATATAAACGTTCAGAAATTGAACTGAAAGAGAACAAAATTAAAATTGAGAAAAAAAATGAGAAAAGAAATTTGTCGAATTAAGGAAAGAAATAGTTAATTTAATTTGTAATTTAGATGAATAATTAGTATAGAATGATTATAAAGTTTCGATCAAAATTACGTCTGATTGCGTATTTAAAGCTTATGGATGATATTCATTAAGTTGATTATTGGATTCTTGGAATTATACAAATCTTTATTTCAATTTATAAGATATAAATTATATATGTTATCCTTCGCTTATAAACTGATCAAAATTTATGGTAGAATTTCAGGAATCATTATTGATTGATATTTACCATATCCGATTATCATAATTTAAAATTATTCTTGCTTTACTTATTTTTCAGGTCATTTCATAATTCATTCACAATTTCAACAACGTTGAATATGAGGTTATGACTTCAATTTTGTTGTGAATTTGATATTGATTTGAGATAGATAGCAGGTGAAGTCAATTTTGAACGATATTGTGATTTTGTGCCATCACAAACAGAATATGAATTTCTTGTAGCTGCAGATAGATGATCGATAAGATTGGAGATTAGTATCGTCCATGCGCGACATGAACCAGGAAAACTACGAACACAATTCTAAATTTTGACAAAAATTCATCACTTTGATTTTATAATTTTGTTCATTTCAAAGCATCTAATTTTTAAACTGAGTTAAAAAGCGATAGAAATAATTCTGTAAAGTAAAAGAATAATTGAAGTTTGCATCATCGCTGATACGTTGGAATGCTAATCTTCACATAATATCAATAAAATATATACATAATTTATTTAAACTGGAAAACGTAAATAAATGAAGTTGGTAAACAAACTTAGTATGAGATGAAAATTTTATGTAATATTCGGGTCACATTTTTTCCATTTCTGTTAATGAATTCATAGTAAATATTTCTTACAAAAATAAATTTTGATCTCATTTTCAAATTGCTGCTAAGAAACCGAATTCAATCTTTGGTTGAAATATATAATAAAATAAAAATTAAAAATTCAAATTGACCTGTACAACCAATACATCGATCAATTCTTCACCCAATTTTTCCCAAAGTTTTTGTTGAAAACCATATTTTGTTAAATGAAAATGACATAAACCTAAAGCAAAAATTAATATAGCAATGAATAAAATATAATTTCCGATTTAGCAAATTTCAAATTTTTATCGTTATTCTCTTTTTCAATTATAAATTAATAAATTAAGATTAAACCAATTTTATTAATATGTTTGAAGATATCATCAGATTCCACATCCAATGATTTGATAATTTGACTAATTAACGAGATGAAAAAATGTGAATGATCATGCAATGTTGCAATTGTACGACGTTCCGCCATACCATTAACAAATGCCGCATTGTAAAAGATATCACGAAGTGTCTTATTCTTCTGCAAATTTCTCATTTAAAATGATGAAAAAATTTGAAGAAAACGAAAAATTTTGTAAGACTTTTAAATGATTTTTAGACTTTTAAATGCTTTTGTTAAACTTTTTTTTTGAAAGAATTTGATAAGAAAAGATAAAAAGATAAAAAGGAAGTAATGATATCTAATGAGTACCTCATTTAGACGATTAAAGACTTCCTCCATAATAGAATTGATATTACGGCATGCGGAATGCGGTATTTTGCATAATTTACGCCATGTTACTTTTAAAGCAAAACTTTGTTGACAGATTAAACCCCATTTGTTAATCTGAAATATTAGAGAATAAAAGGAAATGATGAAAAGTTAAATATCTAAAAATGAAATTTATGAAATATGTAAAGGTAATTTTGCGGTCTGATCACTTGAAAAGGTTAATATCTTTCGATTTATTTGATAATAGAAAAATTAAAAATGAAAAATTCATGCATACTCCGATGTAATGAAGATTGGTTAGAGAGCCGTAATGTATTGTTTGAAATGCGGAAACGGAAAATTGATTACTGTTTTGTTCGTTGCATGATGAATGTGACATGGGTCGATCATTTTTTGATTTGACGGATATAAAAGTTTGACATGATGTCGAATTCTTTTTTGGTAATTTTCCGGATTTTTTCTGTAAAATATAAAAAAGAATTTTTCCGTTTTTTTCCGTAAAATAGACAGAAGAAAATAGTAATAAAAAATGATGCCATAAAACTTGAAAAATACGGAATAAATCTCTTAATAATAAACATTTCCACTCTTCTCGTCAAGTTTAAAAAACTAAAATTTTAATTTATAATTTGCTATTAATTACGACTTTATCTATAACTAATAAAATCAAAATCATTCGATATATTTTTTATCAAATGCGAAGTATCGTCTGAATTATTTATAATTCCAAGAAAAATTTTGAGCAATATTCCTTTTAAAAATATTTCAATATCACTTTTATGATAAGCCAAGGAAATAATTAGGTTCATATTATAGTTATTTCATGTTATCAAAATTTATACCTTATCACCAGCTGTGCTTTGTCTAGCTGTGTTAGTAAATCGAGCACCAACAATCATCCAAATTTATCAAAATGCAACAAATTGTAATAAAATATGCTGTAATACTACAAATTAATTATTTAATTTTTGAACGAATGATTTTATTCGAAATAACATTATTTCTTCTAAAGCTCTAATACGATTGTGAGGTTCAAATAGGGTCAAATGTCAACTTAGGCTGCTTTAATGCTTTGTCTAGCATAAGTAATGCTAAGTGTAATAATTTGCAGCATTTAAGTTAGTCGAGAAATAATGAAGAAATTTTCTCTTAAGCCGCAAAATTTTTGTTACAGGAAAAGCAAAATGACTTATCTTCAACATATTTATTAGAAATATTTAAATGATAATCAAAATTAAATTTCGACAATTTCCGTAACCGGAATGCGGCATATTATTAATGTATTATGATATATACGCAGATTATTATTTACTACGGAATTATCTCGGATAACATGATGATCTCTGTTATCAAATCTTATTCTCAAATATTGTATTGCATAATTAATAAAAAGCAAACACTTAAAGTAATTGAAGAATTTGGTAAAGTTTATAAGAATTTTACTATTTTTTTCATAAAATATATCAAAAATTGATTAGCATTAAATTTACAATAAATATGACTGAATTATAAAAATCTTTTCTTCATTATCACAAATTAAAGTAATTCAATTAAGTGAATAATTCGTTCCACCAAAAACATTTCACGCAATCAATCGTTCATCAAATTTTCTAACATTTTTTAATTTCTTGCGAAAAGAAATTTACACGAATTTAAGCAAAAATAAAAGAGATGGGAAAAAATTTTTCATTGATAATTGCTTAATACTATACGTTTTTCATTCATCAGAATAATCTGTTTTCATTTCCAATATTTCATTCATTCATTTATTCATTCACTCATTCATTCATTTCATTCATTTATTCATTCATTCACCCATTCATTCATTCATTCATTCATCGTCTCTTTATTACTGTTTTAAAACGAACTTTCAATAAGAAATATTTTCATTCAATTTAAAAATTTCAGGAGAAATATAGCGAAAACGGACATTTTAATGGGCTTATCTTATCGTAAAATTTAATCATTGAAAGTTTAGTTAAATTTGAACAGAAAAGTGCAATGTATTACAGAGGTTTGGTTAAAATAAAAAGAAGAAAATAGTTGTAAAAGAGTGCGGGAAAATGTAGGAAGTTTTAATAAGTGAGCAGAAAACTGAGATCAAACAGAATAAGACGCTTCAATTTCGCCTTTTGAACATTGTTCATCGTATCATCAGTAATTACTTTTTAAAATTCATTTTGACATATAAATATGTCATGTTGAATATATTTGATTTAAATGTTACAACAAATTAGAAATTCAAATAATTCATCCATTTAAGTGCATAACAATTATTTTCATATCCGGAAATGTATTGCAGTATATTTAGTAGTTCTGATCTATTAACTGTCCAGTTCTTCAATGTATCAAAAGCTCATTTAATGACAGCACACGGAAAATACAGATATATAGATTAAATAAAATTTCCTGACTGAAATGAAAGTATCAAATATCGAAGTATTGTTAGAATAGCAAAAATATGCTGCCTGAACTCATTCGTATTTTTATTTTTCATTCATTTAAATCGTCGTAATTTTAATTAATCAGAGTTTGCAAATGACAGAAAATTGTGCCAGTTTATGCAATAAATACTAATTTAAAATTTCATCGTTAAAAAATGTCAGCAAAACTTCCAAATTTGCAAATATGCAAATGACATTTTAAATACAAATAAGATAAATTTAAAAATTAAGAAAGAAGAAGAAGAAGAAGGATATGTATAGCACAATGCTAATTTAGAAATAAACGAAAACTCCAAAATATTAGTTTTATACTGTCCTGAAAATTATTTTAAGGAATTTTAAAAAAAAATGAAGAAAATAGGTTTGCAATATTTGCTATTAATAGATATTAATAAGTTATTCTTTAATTTCTTTTTTGATAAATTAAGAAAACTTTCTCAAATCAATCAAACTCATACATATTATCTTATCATGCAAATATTGTTAGTATTTTTATTTGAGTATTCCAATTTTTCAAAATGAATACTAAAATTAAACATTTCACAAATTATTATATCAGAAATTCATTTAATACAAGCTATGTACCCATCCTCTATATAAGATCGGAATTGAAATTTTTACATCAAATTTATTACTTCTATCGGTAGTTTTATTACAACTGATAGAAATAATACAAGCAACTAATCTAATTAAAACTATTTCATAGAATAACACAAATCTTAAAGATAGCGAAAAAAGAATGGAAAAACTTTTCAGCTTTCTTTAATTCCCAACTTGCTTCAAATTACATCGTCGATGTTTTTGCTTCCAAGTAATTACTTAAAAGCTTACTTTCTCTTATCTTCTTTCTCTCCTACTTCCTCTCCCAAAATTTGAAGAAGTTCATAAAATGTTTTATTTACAGCACAGAGAGAATAATAAAATAATTTCGAAGAAAATAGGCTATAAGAAAAAAAATTAGCAGAGCTATTCGAATTATTCAATTCGATCAAAAAATTATCAAATTATCAAATTTGCTATCATCAAATTATCAAATTATCAAATTTGCTGTTATCAAATTATAATTTGTTTCTTTCATATTTTTTGATTTCAACCGCAAATTAAACTTATTAATTCTTCGTACTATCATTAACATTATCGATTTATAATTTAATAGTTTTAACCGAATTATCAATTTTCTGATAGCTTGTCATATCATTTCTATTTGCTCAAAAAGTATTCATTCGAACTGTTGTTGACTAAATGAATGAATATCTTTGTTTACTCTAAAATTTTATAAACAAAAAAGATATCTTCAAAGTATAATTTTTAATTTATTTTGAGTAAAAAGAAAGGAAAAGTAAACTTTTACAATCGTCCATTTTTCTTGTTTTTCTGGCTGGCAGGAAGAATTAAATGCTTTATTTTGATTAAGAAAAAAGTAATTCCAAATTTTTTCTTCAACAAAATCTTTTATTTACATTATCTTTCTCAAAGTATGTAAGCAATAAAATTCAATCAAATAAATTCTTTTTTAAAACAAGTGAAGCTGCGAAAAAGAATTTGGAATAATTTGGATTACTATATTATAATAATAAAAAAATAACTATATTATAATAAAAAAAGGCTAAAGGTTCAACTTAAAATATTGTTAGCATTTTCTTTTCTACGAAAAATGATCAAAAATGTTGATGAATTCATTCAACAAAAATCTTGCTACTAAAATATGATAGTATAATCTAACTGTTGAAAAAATTTAATTCATTTTATTGATTTGCTGGAAAGAATGGACTAAAATTTTGCAAGTGATTTTATTTTCTTTTGCGTTCTTTTAAATCAAACATTCTATTGAATAATTTTATTGTTGAATTTTCAATTTTTTAATTTTTAAAATGATATTAATAATTGTTGTTATAATTAATTATTTTTCTTTTTTCTTTTACTTTTTGCAATTTTTTTTGTTCTTAAAATATTTATTCATTCATTTGAAAATGTGGCAATTATTTTAAATGAATTACATTGTCTATATTATAAATATTATTATAATATTTTTAAAAAATGGCAAAGCAAAAATTTTAATTGTAATTTAAAATTCATTTTTATAAGTGAAATGAAATGAATTTCTTTTTCATCAATTTTAATTATTCTCTTTTTTCATTATTTTTTAATCAATAATGATAATAATAATATTAGTATCAATAATATTGATAATAATTCTTCTCATATATTATATTGCTGTAGAAATTTTCACAAATGTAAGTTCATATTGTAATGGAATGCAATAATCAATTAATCATTAACTGAATCTCATCTGATAAGAAATAAAAGATAAAAATTTAAATCGGTTAATTATCAAACAGCAATAATTGCACTAATTTTTCAATTTTGTTATATATAAATAACAACATGCATTTTTTTAATCATTCACAGAAATTAAAATTTTTTTTTCCCATTTATAAAATTATTTTAATTTTTCATGTTTGATAGAGAATAAGAGTAGAAGAATGAATAGTGATGATAGTAGTTAGACGAGATGGTGAAATAAGAAGATTAAACAAGAAAATAGTAATATTCAGGTCAACAACATCTATGACATGAAATAACAATTCGAAATGATGCCAGCAATATTTGGATGAACAGAATGTTCGCAATTAATGGATCACCGAAAGAATTTCAGGAAAAAAAAGTAGTAGTGAATTAGGGAAATCTTGAATTGGAAGATTTATTTCCATACACTCTCATTATATATTATCTTTCTTTCTCTCTCTTCCATTCTTTTTATCATTCAATTAATTCAATCATTTCGTTAAAATTTTTATCTTTTATTTGTGAATAGAATGTGAAGAATGGGTGGAGATTGTTATTGTTACATAATAACATTAAAAGTAGTAGTAGTAATATTTTCTATTACTACAACAACAACAACAACTATTATTACTGATTGGTCATATTGTAGTAGTAGTAATAGCAGTAGCCGTAGCAGTGATAATAGCAGCAGCAGCAGCAAGTAACAATACTAACGAATTAATAAATCGTAACAAATCGATTGTGATGGTAACGATAATGACGATGATGATGATGATATATCACTTATTAATCTTCTCTAATCGACGATATTTTTTGGCTAATATTATTGGCAGCTATATATTGCTAATAACAACAATACATGAAACTGCTGCAATTCAAGAAACAGTACCAGCTGTTCGTGTGGTACGATTTCAGGTGGATTATCCCAATGCATCACTTGAACGTATTCAAAAAGTACCAAAATGGAATGCTATTATGCGAAATAGTGTCCTTGCATCTTTACGTTTCATCAATAAACATTGGCTAATTTGTGGTGGTTCGAAATCTGAAAAGTATGTCGTTTTTTTAAAAGATTATTTTAGAAATATATTATCAATTTAACTTCTAGCAAATTTATCTTTTTTTTTTCATTTTTAACAGCCTTATAAATAAATAATCACATATATATAATATTTACAGTGGGATATTTAACATTTCTGAAATATTTGTTTACTTAGAAATATTTTAGAATAAGCCTAAAAAACATTTCTCAGTGCAACCTATAATAAATTAATCAATTGAAAATTTAGAAATATTTTATCTCTTATCATTACATTTTTCAGTAAAACTAATTAGTCATTGATGTTTAAGGCTGTGACTAAATTATTTAAGGCTCTGACTAAATTCATTGTTCAGGTTGAAATAACATCTTTTCTACCAATAGTTCTCATAAATTCATTTTGATAAATTATTTACCGAAACAGAGAGATATAGAGAAGGCTAAATATAAAATTAGCATCTTTAACAATAATTCAATTCTTCTTGTACTTATATTTGCACCTTATATCTACCCACTTATTCACATTCCTCAATCCTCTTGCCAGCACTCATTTCAAATTTTATTATCCTATTATTACTTTTATGGGATATTTTTTGATAAATAATTGGTAAAATAATTGATTTCTTCAGCAACTATCATTTTACATCCTAAATTTTTCTGTATAAATTTTTTTAGTGGTAGAAAAATAATGGAAATTCTACACGTAATATTTTCAAATTTAATTTCTATATCGAATAAGAAAATAATTTATTTTCTTATCAGTTATAATCATTTAATGATTAATTTTGAGTATAACGATTCATTGTAAGTAACATTAAAAAATTCGTAAATAAATTGCTATTATACAATTCCTTCCATAAGAATGTATCATCATCAATAATTTCTCTATCATTTTTTTCTCTTTTTCTTTTTCACATCACTGATCTTTTAGATCATATGATCTTATCAAGCCTTTTTATTCAATCCTCTTCATTTAACACTATCAGTATGTTAAAAAGTTTGAAAATGCTTGGTTAGTTTTAAAATTTAATAAATAAAAATGAAACATTTTGTTGGAAGCACTTTTGTTTTCTTCGAAGAAAAAAAAGCTTTAAATTTTTTAATTAATTGAAATTTAATTGTTATAAAAAAGGGAAGAAAGAGTATTTATTGGGAGAGAGAAGAGAGAGAAGACAATTTTGAATTAATCCTAATTTTGCATTGTTTGTTTTTTAACAATGAACCAACCGATAATTAAATTTCTTTTTCTTTCGTTAAAATGATGACTAAGTTTTTTTTGTAAAATTATTCGAAAAATTTTTATTCCTAATTTTTGATGAAAGATTAATGTGAGAGAGAAAGAGAGAAAGAGAAAAAAGACAGAAAGAGGAAGAAAGAATTAGTTAATTTGTGAGAATGAATTCGATTTCAAAATTTAATAACACTCCATATGAAGTTTCTTCTTTTTCTCAATAACTTTTTTTACATTTGAAATAAAAGTTTTCGAAATGATGTAAAATGGGAGCTCAATGATCAATTCAACTATCATTAAATAAGCATTGATTTATGGTTATATTATCATAAAATCATAAGTCAATGTTACTGTGCATTACGACCGTAAATGAATAGCACTATGTAACTACAACTATAATATACGGTTCTAACTATATCATACTGTACAGTTACAACCGTACCACAACTGAATATCACTGTATATCACTATATAACTAAAACTATAATATGCGGTTGTAATTTCATCACAGGTGTATATCACTCAATGATTATATTATTATGATTATATTGTAGCATAGCTGTCTTCCTTTATCATCGCCCCGCTTATCCCGCTTCCCTGAATATTATTATAGCTATATAGGCAATGAAGGAATAAGCTTTATTAATCATTAATTGATTTTTTCTCAATTCAATATTATCAGTTCACTTAACTAAATGCTGCTGATCTCGAGAAGATAAAGAGAAAGAGAGGGAGAGAGAGCGAGCAAGAGGGATGAGAGAAAAAATTAAATCCAAACTTATAGAATGATTTTTAAATTTGTTGAGAAATGATTGATAAATTTCTAAAGAAAAAAGTGGAAATACAAAAATACTATGACAATGACAAACAATGCTACTTAAGAGAATTGAAGTAGGATTAAAGCAAACAAACTTGAGAGAATTTGTTATAATCAAAGAGAGAAAGAGAAAAATAAAATTAAGCGAAATTTTGGTATCGAAGATCATAAGAAAGATTTTCTTCCTTAAGTAAAAATGTTTCACTTAAATTCTGCAGTAAAAATATCGGCAATCAATAAATAAGTTTATATCACTAATGAAATATTTTGTTATATCTTTTAAACAATTATCATCAAAATTGGAAGGATAAAAAAATTAACAGAAATCGAAGAGATTAAAAAAAATAATTTGAATAGGTTAATTTTTTAAATTCCAATCTCATTTTTCGTTATAGAATGATTATAGAATGAATCATTTTCAATATTCAATTTAATTTCTCGTTTTTCTGCACGAATTATAATTTCAAATAGTGCACAAAATTTTGATGAATGAAAGTTTCCATTCATTGATAATAAAATGATAGTATCAATTTTCTTTGATGAAGTAGGAAAAAAGACGGAAATCCTGAAAACAGTTGTATGTGACATTTTGCATTTCACTGTTTAAAAATATTACTAGTTAATTAATCATTAAAATTTTCAAAACTTTCAAAAAATCCAGAATGATCATATCCAATGACATATGCTTTATGATCGGCTAATATGAAAACTTTAAGCGATTCGAATTGAAATATTTATTGAAATTAAAATTTTTACGTTTATATCTTTTTCATTCACATTTGTAGTAATCGATTTAAAGGAAAATGAAATTTTCTCTTTTTTTCAATTTGGATTTTCAATGTAAATGAAATATCTCTTATCCTAAATCATTTTAATAAGTCAATTTACTTCAAATTACGAAGCCTTTCAGTATTCCCAAACTGATATTTTGCTTTTCTTTGTCATCGAATTTTAATTTTTTGATAAATTCAAAAAGATATTTTTGGGAATGGATTAGTTCCGTGAATTTGTTTAAATTAATTCCCTAATTTCATTTAAAAAAATAATTTTTTTTTACTAATTTATAAAATGCAATAAGCATAATGAGATGATTCATCCCAAATTTTAGTAGTTTAATTAATTGATAAGAAATTAATTTATTATAAAGTTTTTGTTAATTCACAAATACATAAACATTTAATTTATAAAATGCTTACAAATGCTACTGGAACGATTTAGATTTTTACAGCTTAAAGCATAAAATAGAAATAGGATAATTGTTAATTTTATCCTAAATTTAACAATTTATAAAACAAGATTTTTGTCATATATTAAAATGGAAAAAAGGAAGTTAAATGAATCGTCTTAAATTAATCTTTACATTCTAAAATGGAAACATTTAAACCCGAAATTTCGACTTTTTTAATTTTGTTAAAAATAATTTTATACGTTTAATTTAAATCATAAAAAAATTTCACATCAATCTTTCTTCTGTTGCGCTCTATCTGTCATCACGACATATTGCAGCACAAATTAATATCATTTAATAGATAGCATCGATTTAATTCGATTTAATTAAACTTTTTTGCATTTTTTTTAAAGAAATTCAAATAACGAAATAGACCATTCGTCTCTTTGCCATTTCAGCCATTTTTTCGTCTTCTTTATCTGTCAATAAAATGAAAAAATTCTTTTGTTGAAAAAAAAGCAAAAATAAACTTATATTTTTTTGGGTGTAACAAATTCAACATGTCCTAATTGAGCTCCAAATATTTCGAATCATTTAGATTTGAATAAAAACGATTGATTAAATTCGTTTTCTTTTTCAGGATTCATTTCTTTTTTCCATCCAATTCAAGAAAAATAACACAATGAAAACTGTCTGAAATTTTAATTTAATTTTTGACTTCGAATAATTAGGGTTAAATTACCAATAATCAATCATCCTCTAAACGAAAGAAAAAATGGGAAGTAATTCGTTGCATATCATTGAGAAAAATTTTGTTTTGACACTTCTACTAATTCGCCGATATTAAATTTGAATTAAAACTTTTTCTTTTCTCTCTCTCTCTTCTCCTTTCCTTTCTTTTTCTCTCCCTCTTCCTCCTTCTCTCCAAAGTGAGAAGAAATATTTATGCAAAATATTATATTCTAAAAACTTTCTAATCATTCTTCCACGATTTATTTTGCTCTTTCTGGCAATATTTTTTTTGCATATAACAATTAAATTTACTAATTAAAAAATTAATTGTTATATGCAAAAAAAAAATTTGTCAAAAGTTGACAAAAATTTAATTATTGATTTATTAAGTACTGTTATAACACAAAGAATAAATTATAAGTAAAAGTGAAATATTGGAACACTCTATCGGTTATTAATTTATTTAGTAGGATAGTATCAATTAAGTACTGTTATAACATAAAAAATTAAGTATGGAATATCATATCATAACACAAAAAAATGAAATAGTGGAATATATTATTAATTTATTTAGTAAAATAGTAATAATTAAAATAGTAATATTTGCTAAGATCAATAAAACTTTTAACCTAAAAATTGAAATATAAAATTATTAAATAAAAGAAAAAAGTGAAATATTGGAATATATTAGGTGGTTATTGATTTATTTATTAAGATAGTAATAATTATTAAATTGATAGTATTTTTCATCGAAAATATTTAATCAGTTTAGGCATTAAAATGAATGATTTTTTTCATTCCATTTCGTTCCATCCATTTGTCATTTAATTGTCAAAAAACGGATGTTATAATTTCAGGAAAATGAATGATTGCGGTAAAGTGCAAGTGACTGGAGAAGTTGTACAGCCGAAATATTATCGAATCAATGTGACATTCATTTCAGAAAGGTAACGTCAATTTTGAAACGAAAAAAAGAGAAAATTAAATCGTTTCCGAATTTCAATCATTTTTCAATTGAATGTGCAAATTTTTTTGAACTAATCTCTTTTCTAAAACAGTAATTAATTTTCTCCATCAATAAGTTTCGTAATTATATATATAGTAAAATTGAAATTAATCTTTACCAAATTCATAACAGTATGTTCTTTCATTCATTCTTCTTTCATTGATATAAATAAGAAAAGTAAAAATTTAGTTAAGCAAAAAATTTGTTTAATTTTTTTTTAAAAATTTTAAGAGATCCTATTCGAAATGCTAAAGTGGATGCGACATCAACAGTTTATGCGGTTGTACAAATTGGTCTGCGTGGTGGCATTTTTCAATATACGAATGCATTGAAAATACTTGGAAAACCATCGCAAATATTAAACTTTGATGAAGCGTTCTTCTGCTATCGGGGTTCCACTCTCACCGATCAGGATAACTGCAGTAAGGATGATTTCTCGAGTAATTCTCGAGCTGCTACTCCACCATCAACCCACGCTAAATCTCAGAATGTTAAAACATCAGTCACTACTACTCCCTTAGCCACATTACCAATCTCTTTTATTCCTACTACCACTACTGCTCCAATCATATCTTCAACTATTGATAGCAAAAATGATAATGATCCAATAAAGGAACAATAAATAGGAATAATAGTTTAATTTGCATTAATGATTGTGAGGTCAATTATGGGGCCAATTTTGGCACTTTTTTCAACACTTATTCACTTTTTTAACACCTTTGTTTTTTTCTTTTCTTTTAATTCAAAATTTGAAAACAAAAATTTTGCTTAAAAATATTTTCTTGATAAAATAAAATTATTTTAACAAATTGTTAGATAACATTTAACAATTAATTTCATAATATTATATGTATGCAAGAATAACGAGAAATTTACTAATACGTTATATTCAACAACAACAACAACAACAACAGCAACAACAAAAACGATAACAACAGCAACAACAACAGCAACAACAACATTATCTGATCACTAATATTTACTCTTAAAGCATAAAATAAAAATTGTTTTCTTAAAATTGAATAGCTACTATTGTTCTTTATAAATTTTTGAAATTTAAAATGATTTTAAAAATTTGAAAAAAAGAAAGGATATTTAGCGCTGTTTTATAAAAGAAAAAAGTGAAGCATTTTGATTATATTCAAATTAATTTACTTTTATTTTTTAAAATGTATAATCTTTTCTTTTTGGATATGAAATAATAAAAACTATCGAATGAATGCCTTGAAATAACAACATCGGTCGATTTACATATTTCTTTTTAACAACAGCAACAATCACAACTTTCTAACTTAACTTACTACTCACATTTACTTTCCTTATTAGTTAATTACGATGCATTTAATTAATTAATTAACAGATTATGTTTGTACAAATTGATGACAAAAAAAAACAGTAAATGAAAAATATTGTGATGGAAGATAAGCTGACAAAATCATATATGTCGATATATATATATATATATATATATATATGTTTAATTGGAAATATATCAAAAATATAAATGCATTCGAATAATAAAGTAAATATCATGCAATTTACCGGATCTGGCAAATAATTTTTTTAAATTCACTTTGTTTAAAATCAATTAGGATATTTGTTGAGTTTGCTTGAAAATTATCATTCCAATTATTTTCATTCATTTATGCAAACTGGATGATAATAATGAATAAGAATAATTTTTATTTCATTGATAGTTAAAACAATAATAAAATTAGAAGTCAAAATTTCATTTCATTTAAAATATTTCTTTTATTGCAAAAAAATTTTATTATTTAGCACAAAAAATTTTAACAAATTTTAACACAAAAAATATTTTAACATTTTTAATTATTAATTAATTAAATCTTTGAAAGCGAATTGATAAACATTTACTATGTGCTTTAAATTAAAAAAAATGAAATTTAATTAAAAGCTAAAATAAATTATTCCTTATTATACATAATGTTATAATCCTATGGCTGATCACACAAAAATTTACAGTCCAACAATTTGTTCGAATTATATTCTAAAATCAATTGCTTTTGTTTGATCATAATTCTTCCATCATTCTAATTCTAATAATAATAATTGGTTCACATTGCGACTATCGAACTTAAAATGAACTAACCTATTGAACTTGAATTAAAGTAATTTAATCAAACTTGAAATGAATTAGCTTATCAAATGATAAAATCAACGTGGACATGCACATATTAATCTTATTTTGCATGATTTTATTGGGCATAAAATAATCCTAAAAAATGGCAAAATAAATTTTTAAATTGATGAAAAAGAAGAAAAAAGAAATTATGCAAATAAATAACAAAAATTGCTTAGAAAAATTATCGAAACTTTTAAAATTTTATTCCAATTTTGCTTTGTATACAATTTCAAATTATCATCGAAAATTGAAATGAAACAAATAATTTTATACATTATTAGGGAAAAATTTAGAATTATTTGTGTATAGAAATCATACCAATCGGTTTTATAATTGCTGCTATCCTATACTGTGATATTTATCAATTCCGATAAGTTAGATATTTTTATGGTGCGAGAAAGAAAGACACATATTTGAGACATCTTGTTGAATATCTATGCAATGATAGCAGTAGTGATTGTATTAATGGTTTCGCACTTTATGATAATATCATTCATTATTTGCTCTGTCATCCAAAAACTATAGTTCATCAACATCAGTTGTTTTAGCAGCAATCTTCCACCTGATAACGGTAATTGCAACATTTTCAATCATACTATGGTGATAACGAATTAATCAATATGTAATAAAAAGAGGATGGCAATGCAACCTTTAACCGATTATTTATAATTAACATAAATGAAGCATGAGAATTGATAACAAATTGCTGCAATAGAAATTTTACTAACAATGATAATGATGACCAGCAAAATATTAATTCCAATAATTATCATACTGATAATAATGCTTGATTATAGTCATTGACGATGATGATAATAGTTGAATATAATAATAATAATAATAATAATAATAATAATAATAATAATAATAATAATAATAATAATAATGGTAATAATTATCTTAGAATAGTTTTCAATTTTTAATTAAGTGGTGAAATGCTCAAAAAAAATAAAAGTATAATGTTACAATAGCTATAACAAATAAAATAGCGGATAATTTTAAAATCTATTATTTTTTAATAGTAATAATGATAATTTATTATTCCTGTTAGTTGCCATCTTCGATATAGCATTAAATATTTAATAAATTTATCGATTTACTAACATCTCATAATTCATGCTATCCGTAGTACTCTGCGAACCTGGCCATTATCACAGCCTCTTATCAAAGAAGTGCGAACTTTGTCCTCGGGGTTATTATCAACATCGATCCGGTAGACCAAGATGCCATAAATGTCCTCAAGGATATGCGACATTAACCACCGGATCTATTCATGCTACTTCATGTGTTGGTTTGTATTCGCTTTTTTCTTTGATAATGTATAATATCATTTTTCATTTTGAATATATTTGAAATTACCAATGGTTTAATAATTTTGCAGTAGAATGCTTTGCCGGCTATTTTTGGAATGAAATAACCGGTAAATGTGAACCATGCGGCTATTTGGCTTATCAACCAAATTTAGGCTCAACAAGCTGTTTACCATGCCCACAAAATACTGTCACTCTTAGCCTCAATTCAACATCAATTGATCAATGTATTGGTAAAAAGTTTTTTGTCAACACTTACAAAACTGCCGTAAAAATGAAAATAGTATTAATGCACTAATTTATGCAATTCAAAATTTTCAAACAAAATATTCGTTCATTCTAAATTGTTAAATTCGAAATATTTAATGGAATTTATTAAAATTTCAAAAGTATAATAAAATAAATGCTTTGGCAATTATAGTTGCAACCATTTATTAATTGTAATTAGACAAGTGTTATTACATTTTTGTAATACGAATAATTTTTATTCCAGGAAATTGTCCACCAGGAGAGGAACATTCATCTGATGGTAGTTGTGTACCGTGTAAGCGTGGATTTTTCAAGGAACCAAATGATGTATTATGCCGACCCTGTGATCCGGCATACATAACGGAATCAGTTGGTTCAACTAGCGAAATGCATTGCATACTACGTTAGTTCTAATTATCCAATTACTTTTTATGATTTCATTTCTTCCTTTGTCAATTCGATGCTGAGGAATTTATTGTTGCATTTGAAAGATTAGTTAATCCGAAATTTTACTTATACCGGATTTAATAAAACGGTAGCAAGCTAATAAAATAGATTTAATAGCGTAAAATTTTATTATTAAATGAAAAAATGATCATTTCGGAATTTATGTATTCCATTGCTTTATATATCAGTACATTACTGTTAGCATGAGATCATTGTTCTCTGATGTTTCCTGATAATTCCAGCAACCTGTAAACAAGGAAATTACTTAAATTGGCATCTTAAACAATGCCTGAATTGTAACTATGGTTATTATCAGGATGAAATTGGTTCCAATTCTTGTAAACGTTGCCCATCCGGTACCACAACAAGGATTCTTGGTAATTATTTTAAATGTAATATTAATGAAATTATTGAAAAGAGATGATATACAAGTAGATGTCAAAATGTAATTAAATTATTTAAACTTAAATTCGTGATAATTATTTACTGTTTTCTTTTTATTTCAGGTGCTACATCAATTGAAACTTGTGTTTCAACGAATCAATGTGCAAGCGGTGAACATGGATGTCACTGGTTAGCGGCATGTATCGATTTACCTGATAAGGAAAATAAACCAACATATAGCTGCCGATGCCAACCAGGCTTTGTCGGAAACGGATTTAACTGTACCGGTTAGCTCAATGTTTAACAATTCAACTATAGTATAAGTTGAAATAAGGTAGAAAAGTGCGAAGCAAATGTTAATTATTGAGTTAGTGAGATTAGACGGTCACATCTACTAAATAGACCAAATCATTAAATTAAGATAGAATAATTTAACTATTAATTTCATGTATAATAATGTCCAGCGTATGATCAAATGGTTAGTTAACCAAACGATTTATAGGATAGATTGCCCTTGTTGATTATATTAGCAATTAAAGAACAAAATTTAATCCCTTCAAATTTCACGGATAATAAAAACTTTACAAGATTCATTTAATTTAGCAAATATATTGTACAGATGTGATAATATCATAATTATGTTAAGGTACGTTAATGATAATATGAACATTTTAACAATAAATAAAATAGATATAATTTTATTCCAATATACAAATAAAAAAAGATTCGATTATTTTTTGATTTTATTTTAATTTCAGATATTTGTTTAAATTTATGCTATAATAACGCAGAATGCATAAAGACATCACGTGGTGAACCACGATGTATCTGTAAGCCTGAATATCGTGGATTACGTTGTGAAATTAAGAAATGATTATGCAATCATAAAATATCGATAATTTATTTGATTGTATAGTATTTCAGATTTATTCCTTATAACTTATTGTTTTTTATTTATTGTTTTTTCTTGTTTTTTGTTTTGAAATTTGAAATATTAGGGACAAAATGAATTAATAACAGTATGCGTATAATATTTCTTAAGACAATAAATTTTGCAGAAAAAATGTTAATTTATTCGTTGTTAAATACCGGATGAATATATATATATATATTATTGGGGTTGAATAAAAGAAATTATATATTTTTAATATATTTGCACCAGATTTGAAACATATAAATGCATAAATAATATTTAGGCACTTTTTCATATTTTCAAATTGATAAAAATCTTTTTAAATATCCAAAAAAGATAATGATAATAATATTCAATTACTATTATTCATTTATTAAATCATTCCATGTAATTTTATCATTTCATAAATTCTTATTCGAATCAGATTTACTTCATTGATCCTTAAATGATAGCGCGCTCTAAGAATGATTAACACAAATAGATTAGTGTTCGCATTATTCAATAAATTTTGAAAGAATAAAATTGTTGAAATGAAACATACATATATTGAGTGATAAGCAATCATACTGTATCAATGATTAACACAATAAATATTTTATCACTTTTTTTCTTGCAACATTTAAATTAAAAATTAAAAAAATGGAATGCCAATAATCTATTTGAATTTGTTAATTATCAACGAATTATCATAACACTCAACGAACACAGCCATTATTTTAAACTAATTTTTTTATTACTTGAAATGTTGAAAATCTTTTTTCCTTTGTACAACAAATAACCTTTCATTCTTTTTTCCCTGCATTTATTATTTTGTAAACATATTTTACTGTCTTAGAGTATTTAATTTGCAACAGTACCATTAATGTTTTGAGCATACTGTTATCAATAAATGAATGATATCAGTATGAAATGATGCAAAGAAGAATTTATCAAAGCCTAATTTTCATTCTAATCGATAATCTTCTTTTTTAAATTATTTGAAAAAAATGAGAAAATGAATTTTTCAATTGGATTTTGTGTATTATTCAAATATTCAAATTATATTAATAAAAGAAATAAATATTCTTATGCTATTCATTTATAGCAAAAACAAAAACAAAAAAATTAAAGCAAAATTACATCGAAGCATTAAATTTCAACAAAATGATAAATCAAAAATATTAAAACGGAATTGTTAAAGTTACAATAACGAATGAAATCAATAAAATGAATAATTAAATTCCGTTTTATGAATGTAAATTAACCGTTAAATGAAAGTATCACCGGTTTGTAGAAGTTTTTAGAGAAAGTAATCGTAATAAACAATTATTTATTTGTTTATTTTTTTGAAATCATTTTATTAATTATTTGCTGCTATTCATAAATTTTCTTCGAATGTAGTGTAGGAGGCAGAAATTACTAATTTTTCTTAATTAATAATGAGAAAAATTGAATGAAATTATTTGAAAACAACTTCATGAAATGTAACAGTTCTTCACAAAAAGTTATTTAGCATTTAACAATCATTCATCAAAATATTATCACATTTAACTTCCATTTAGCAAATATTGAAATGGATGATTTTGCAACTGATAAAATGATAACGAAATAATTGTTCCTAATCTTTTATTTTTGCTAAAATTTAAGAAATCGCAAGAAAATAATTTATGCTTTCTTTTATCTTTTCAAAATTTGCAAAAAGACAAGAAATAATTTACTGATAAAAAGAGAAATACAACCTATCCATGAGATCAATACAAAAAACCGGCATTAATTGTTAATTTGTTAATTATTTTAGCTAAAAGTGAAACAATTCAATATGTTCAACAAAATAAATTGTTGAAAAACTATTTTTAAAAAATTAAATTTTAAGAAAAATAATCGAAAATTGCTATATAATTTTTTTGTTTAAATTTTTTAAATTCACTTTTAAAAGTTAAGGAAAAAACAATTTTGTTGAACTTTGTTATGCAAAAAGAAATGTTTATTTGATGAATAATTTATGCCTGATTAGCTTTGATATTGAATATTTGTCGTTGGTGGTTGGCAGCTCACTCGTAGTGCCAAACTTTTTTGATAGAAATCTTCGGCTGGATCAGCACTAAATGTACTAATTGTTGACCTAAAATTTCTGCAATAAAAAAAACAAAAGAAATAATTGAAATTTTGATTAATGATTTTATTTTGTTTATTAAATAAAATTAATTTTTTGATTCAAAAATGAAAAAGAAAAGGTAAAGACAAAGCTTACGTAGCCATTGGAGCTCCAAACGCGTGAGCATTTGATACAGCCCCATAAGCAGAAGCTGCAGGATAGGTGATCGGATGAGCTACAGGATACGGTTGATACCTGAAATTAGCGTGAATAATGTTAATAATTAAAAAATGATGTTTAGTAAGATAGTTTAATATTCGCTGATAATCGGTTTTCACTTGTTTGAATTAAGAAAAATAAATTACACTTAATAAATTACCTTTAAAATAATTTGTAATATTTTTGTAATTAAGAAACAATAAAATAAGTAAACATTGTTGGCTTAAAATTTGCTGCATTTTGATCTTTAATTAATTGTTATATATCTGCGGAAAAGATAATAATTCAAATGATATGAAATAATTTAAATTATCATTTGAGTTTTTAAATTAACGCCACTAACTATTTATGAGTCTTTTTAATTTATTATTTCGAACATTTTGCAAAACTATTAATTTTTTCTAAAAGAAAATTAAATTATATTAATTTTTTACCAGAAATGATCAGCAGCAGCTCGAGCAGACATAGAGGCAGTAGATGGATAGATTGGTGTTCGCATTATTTGACCTGCAGCACTTTGAGATGGAAATACTGTTTGTGGTACCAATGCTTTTGATAGTTGCTTTTCCTGTTTACGATGTTTTGCACGCCTATTTTGAAACCAAACCTAATAATAATATCAAAAATGTTTTTTACAAGAATTTTATTTCCAATTACTATATATATTTCATTTGCAATTATATAGCTTTAAAAAAATTTTTCCAAATTATTTTATAATATAAAATTGGATAAACTTAAGTCAATTGTAATATGCAAATTATAGTTAACTAAATATATATGTATATGCAATGCCCTATTATTTTTAAATTCAATAAAAATTCATGAAAAAATTTAATCCATTTTTGTTAAATCCTATTTGGTTCTATTGAAAGAATATTAACGAATATGATGTTAACTGATTTAATTTTTAAATCAGTTAAAATAATCTACATTGCTCAGAAGGCAAAAAACATAATTATGATAAAAATATGATAACGATAAATGCTATAAAATCAATTAATAAAATATTGCTATTTTCATTTAGTAAATAAATTGAATAAATGATTTTAACGATTAAAATAGCATTATAAATGATATAACGGAACGATTGATTTAATTTATAAATGAAAAACTATTGATTAAATTGTATTAAATGCATCTGATAAAATGATTATTGATAATTATTGTTTGAATTGGAAATATACGAATTTATTATCAGCGGCTTTATTATGTTACTTAGCATACTCTTAGAAATTCTAATCAAACTTTTGCATAACACTTCCTGGAATTGCCTTACAATTTCATTGGTAGAAGGAAAAGTGGAAGTTAATTCAATTTTGAATACATTCGTTTTATAAAAGAAGAGAGAGAGAGAAAGGAAGAAGAGAAAAGAAAGAAAGAGAGAGAGGAAGGAATTTCTTCTGGAATCTATCATACACTGATAGAATCAAAAGCATTTTTCCTTAGAGCTTTACTTACTTATTTCTTAAACTATATTGAGCATTTGATGGAAACGATTCTTTCTTTGATGAAGAATAAAGAGAAATAGAGAGAGAGGGAGAGAAGGGAAAGAAAAGTTAATCGGAAATGAAAATGCTCAATTGCATAGCAGAAAATGAAGCGGAGTCACAATTAATATGCATTCAACGAATGACGAGAATACATACAAAGTGTAGCTTTGTTCCTTGTCTTTTCAATCAGGTTACGGTAATAGCTACTAGGCTTCAAGCAATAAGTTCAATGCCGAGCTTTAGCCTTTTTCATTTTCAAGCCAATTTAATTCAGATTTTATTGGATAAGAAATAAATTTACAATTATTTACAACAGCAATGCTAAAAAATTTTCTCTCATTTTTTTACCCAAACAATTTTAATATTTACTAATTTAAAAAATGAAAATTTTAAATATTTCAATAATATTTTAAATGCTCAAATAAATAGCAAGAAGAATGATTCAAAATTTTTATTTGCAAAAAATTTTAGTAGATTAGTCGCAAACTGTTTAAAGTGATAAGATTTTATACTATAAAATAATTTCTTAAGAGAAATTCCTTTATTTTCCTTTTTTTTTTCGCTAAATATCTTTGATAAAAATAAATGCAAAATGCTGAGTTTCTCTTCAAAACTTTTTAATTTTGAATGAATTCAATTTTTATGTTTAGAATTTTTTATTCGTTTATGTTTTGGAATTATTTGAAAATAATTTATATTTTGGGATTATTTGAAAATAATTTATATTTTGGAATTATTTGAGAATAAGAAATTTAGGGAAGAGAAAAAAAGCAAAAAAAGAAATTTGTAGTGAAAGAAGAAAACTGTAATGAAATAAGGAAATAATTTAATTTATTGAATGCCAATAACTTGATCAAGAGGATTGAGAAAGATAGATAGTCCCAATGGGAAATGGAAAACGATCAAAAACTTTTCTTCACTTACATACTCTTCATTATATATACATATTTATATTTATTTATATCATTTATATCGATCGATTGGTGTTTTATGCTATTTTCAACATTTTAAAATTCACTCCTCAAAATAGCCAACCATTTCTTCTTCTTTTTTAGTTCAACAAAAAGTTGTAAATATATTTAAAGAAGAAAAAAAGGGAAATAAGTTTATTGCAATAACATTATTTGAGAAAAAAAGTGAAAAATTGACGCAATTCTCCAAAATTTACTATTATTTAAATATAATTAATTGTTATTTTAATTGCATAGTTATTTGTTTTTGTAAAAAAATATTTTATCAGTTTAAAGTTTAATAATTAAATTCCTGTTATATATTAAAATAATCATAAACTATGTAATTTTGAATATCTTTTCTTTCTCTTCTTTTTTTCTACCATATCTAATTTAAATTTTATTCAAATATTTAATGGCTAAAAAAACTTCAAATATATTTTTTAACAAAAATATAAAAAATTTTAATAATAATCAAAAATATAAATTATTGAAAATTTTTACACCATCGGATAGTTTTTCCCTCATTTTGATATGTTTAGTAAATGCGGTAAAAGTGAATTGAGACAGTAGTTAAAGTAGCCGAACCTTGTTCATGAAAAATAGAAGAGCCAAGTAGTTATATTCAAATTTGATGTACAGATGGTGTAATCGGTGGTGCCTGTAGTTGTTTGGGGTGGAGGAGACGGAGAGAGTGATATGTCTGGAAAAGAGGTGAAATGAGGATAAGAGAAAAGAACGGGGGAAAATAACGGGAGTTGAAGAGATGTGGAGGTTTGGGATATCCTGCTGGGTATAAGTTCGCTTCATTGCTACAGCTAATTGCATGAAATAAGCTTACTGAAGAGCTGATAATTATGGGCCTGAAGTGGTACAGAATGTCAACCATCTAATTTCTCTTCATCTCCTACCAAGATCATGCCTTTTTCCAACCCTTCACCTCTTCATTTTATTACTTATTTCTTCGATTCTCTCCATTCTTAAACTTTATCAATATAAATAAATGTAAACAAAAAAAATTGCAAATACAGATGTTTGAATGTTGTAGGTTGAAGACTTACGAAAGAATTTCAGGTCAATAACAAATGATGACCTATAATGACCCTTTGTCTTTTGTACGTAATCTTTTCTTTTTCAATGGGTATGGTTTAATTGGGAAAGAATGTAATTTGGAAATATTCAATTTTTCAGTTGTAACAGCAATTATTAGTGATTATATTTTAATATAATCAGTTTACAATTTTTTCCTAAAAATTTTGAAATTTTGATAAAATTAAAATAAAAGGTCTCGAATAAGATAGTTGTCTGATGCGCAACGGTTCAAATAGCCATCTAATATCGTCTTTACTCAATCGTAATTTGATCTAAAAGTACCTTTGATACAATAATTAACGACAGTATCAAAATAAACCTTTTTTCCTCTTCCCCCTTTTCCTTTCTCCTTTTAAGAATATTTAATGATATTTGAGAATGATACTTAAATCTCTTACAGTAATACTTTTTTCGTAATATAATATCTAAATAAAATTCCTTTATTTATTGTAGCAATGCAATATATTATTTAACAAAATATAATTTTTACCAATTTTTTCATCAATTATTTTTAGCTTAGAAAATAATATTGAAACTGAAATAAAAATTATTTTCTCTGATCAGTTTAATATTGTTTTTAAAATTGAATTTAATTATTATTGGTTGAAAATTTCGAAATTCTAAAATATCTACCTGAATTCGTGCTTCATTTAACTTTGTAATCCTAGCAAGTTCCTCACGAACATAAATATCTGGATAGTGTGATTTTTGAAATGCAGCATCAAGCTCTGCTAGTTGTTCCTGCGTAAATGTCGTGCGATGTCGTCTTCGTACGCTGTAAATAAAGAAAAACTAATTTATAATAATTTTAAAGTATCAAAGATGAAACTAATTAAATACATAAGAATTAGAAAAAAAATTATAGAAGAAAACCAACTGCATCAAAGTAAAACAAATATTATTATTATCAGAATTCCACATTTCTAAACTTATAAAATTTCTCTGTAAATCCATTTCACTAAAATGACAGTAATCTTCTCATTACACTCTTGTTTAACGCATTTGTGTGAACACAGATCATCTGAAGATTAAAATTAGATGGTCAAAAAAAAAAATGTTACCTGGCAGGTATTTGAGAGGTACCAGAAAGAGCGCTTGCAAATACTGTTGAAGCACTGCAACTACTGCTTTCTGCTTTGATTTTTTTGAATGCACCATCTATAAAGTTATTAAATTTTTAAAAGGAAGAAAAATATAAAATTTTTCTAAACTTTTGAAAATTTTCCAAATAAAAAATTTTAAATAAATTATTTTTAAATTATAGAGAGAATTTGTTGGATTATTTCTAATTAACAGATGTTTTAAACTCAAAATCAAATGAACAATGGAAATTAGCAACTCTATTAATTAATTCTTAAAAATATCCTTCAACCAAATAAAAACTCATAGCCAATTGAAAGAAGATGATAGAACTAGAAATTTTAAATTTTTTTTTAAATTAAATTTATTTAAATAGCATTTAGAAGAAAAGTGTTAATTAATAAATCGTTAAAAAAAGGAAAATATAGTAATTATTTTTAAAAAATTCATTTTGTTTATAGGTTTTACCAGAAGAATCACCGATCGGTCGTAAGCTATTGGATACAGAGGCATCGAGCGATGGATAATATGGGAAATCGGTAAGCGCATGTGCTAAATCTTTATTCTTCAATTGCTCCTGAAACTGCAAACTAACAAGGTACGTTGCAGTTGTTGAGAGCATGCTGCAAAAAATTGCAAAAATTGCTTATGCAAATTCTGAAATAAATAGCGATAGCTTTTTGGGAAATTTCCTAATCGGTTACATTAAGTGATATGAATTTTTGCAGGATAATACAAAATTATCATTGATAAATTATTCAAAAAGAGAATTATTGTAAAAGAAAATTGTGGAAATAGTAATAATTAATGAATAATTTATTTTGAATAATTTCATTTTTCCTTCTTCTAAAATTTCTTTGATTTTAGCAATTGTAATAGTTTGAAAAGATATATTATAATCTAAACAAATTGGATATAATTGTTTCAAATAAATAAATTATTCAATATATATATGATAGAAAAATGAATCAATTCAAGATGAGAAGCTGTCTCGAACATTTATCTTTTATCTCTCATTCATCTTTTAATCTAGCGACAGTCATAAATTACAACGATTGAAATATCAAAGAGATATTTGATGATTACCTATGAACACATACAATATAAATTTATAAAAAAAACTAAGTCATTTAAGATATAAAAATTTGAAAGAAACTGTCATCTTTAATTAAAGGTTTTAAAAAATCAAATTTTCTTTGACCTATTATATCTTATTTTATTACTGTTAATCTACCTTTTTACTATATTACGTTTATTTTTAAGGTAAACCATTAAGAGAACGACAAACAAAAATATTTATCAACTCTGAACCCTTTATCGTCGGGGATACGGAAGATGAAGAAACGAGTGAAATGAAAGGGACAAAAGAGGGACTCATATAATGTGCAACCAAATTAAATTTTCCATAATTACTTTAGGAACAAACAATACCCAAAACATGGAGAGAAGTTTGACATAATACGGGGAATGAATAGGACACCACGAATATATACTAAGCAAGGGGAAAGAGGAAGATATTGCTGGATGAACAATTAGGTTCCCATCTTTCTCTTAAAGCTTAATGCTCAAACAAATTATGATAAATTAGCGCATCCGCCTGTTGTCGCGATAGTAGTAAGTGCTATTCACATTTCCAAACACTTCATTCATTCAGTGATCACATTTGTCGGCATTTCAACTCGTAGCTCTCAACACGGATTCAACATTATTGCTTTTCCTGATCAACATTCTTTCACGTATAGAAATCAATTCATATTAATTATTACCAAATCAGGTTTGACTTAAGATATATATTTCTACTTTTTATGCAGTAAAATTGCAAAAATTTACTATGATTTTTATCTATTAATTGTTCCAAAATTTAAATTAATCAAATCTATAACTTTTAATTTAATATTGATCAATAGATTAATTCTTGTTTTATGGTATTTCATCGAATGATTTGTTATAGTTACTGATGTGTAGAAATATCAGTTTATATATACTAAGAAAGGTAACGACGAAGTTGAAAAATTCAACTTTGATAAACTTGTTCATTTTAAACCTGCCATGTTTGTCAGCTACCAAGTTCAAGTAAAAATTTTAATTAGAAATATGCAAAATGTATATGCAATAAGTTGATATTGCATGATAACATTTGCATACAAAATTAAAACTAATGAAACTTTTCCTACCTTATCAGACTTTTAATATTCGTTGGACTGTATGGTACTATTGAAATTAACGTGAAGATCATTTATCATACTACTTAGTCATTTATAAAGTTGAATGTTTATTTATAAGAATTTGTAAAGTAAGATTACTTATAAAGTTAATTCAAGGAAGGTGTAAGTTGTCTATAACTTGATGAAGTAAAGTTTTTGAGTAAACTTCTGGAACTAACTTTTAGTTCTATGCTTTCTCCCTATAGTATCAGATAGTGTATTATGAATTAAAGAAATTAGCAAATGCCATGTTAAAAGATTAGGATAGCCGGTTAAAATTAGGAATAAAAGATTAAACTCGTGATTTAATCCGATAAATTAATCCGGAATCGTTACCATTCAAATGTATTAAGCAAAACACTTAAAGCAATCTTAATGAAGTGATCAATAAATGAATGTAAATAATTAGTTATAAGTGACAATAAAATACGAATGATACCTGCGTAATGGAGGAGACAGCGGCAGCGGTGCTGCTGGCACCATTAAGGATAGTGGATGTGGTACTTAATCCTTCACTAGTCATTCGACCAAAAAGATACTGTTTAAAAAGGAGGAGGCGAGTAGTTTAGTGAATTATATTTTACTTAGTTAATGGTTCGTAAGAGTCCACAGATTTAATTTGTAAATGTCGTTAGCTTTAGACTTCTTTTTTGTTGCAAATATTATCTGATTGATAATGTTGGTGGATTGATGAGATGACGGTAATGGTGACGTAACTGTTGCTGCTGTCACGTTAAGCAAATTTAATAATGAAGGATTTGGAGTGATGATGATGATGATATTATATAATTACAGTAAATAAATTTTGGAGACAAGTGAAGTGACGGCAAGGATAACTTGGTTTTCTTCCTTGGAACACGGTCACAATGATGTACATGTACATAGACATACACACCACTTGCACTCCCGCAAAGCCTGTAATAGTTTCAGGTATATATGGACACAGAAGAGAGAGAAAATGGCCTTAAAGCTATTGTCAATGAAGGAATAGGAGAGGTGAACGTCTGAGTTGAGGGGTTGGGGTGGGATATCGAGGAAGGTAGAAAAGGGAGCTATGCCTTACAAGCCTATTTACGCTCTTCCTTCGCCTTCTTCTCCTCCTCCTTTTACTCAGTTCTCGAAATTACGGATAGCGTAGCGTACTACGACTACCTCAGCTGACAACACGAATTATAGCTTTATTGGATTTACTGCCTCTATCTATTCTTACATCTGGATACGGTATCCTTCTTTCCCTTCCCAGTTCTTTTTCCGCAGGCTATCCGACAAAGTTAGCATCTTTCAGAAATTCTATCTATACCCCGCCAACATCTATCGTCATAGCCTTTCGAGCAGCTGGCCTGATTGCTTTGGCTAGCTTTAGCTTGTATGGCCTGCTCTTACGAAATGATTTGATTATAGGCTGATGATGAATGGTGAAGAATTATAGAATGAGAGGGAGAGGGAAAGAAAGAAAGAAAGAGGGGATAAAATTATACTGCTTATACACAACAAATCTTTCTTCACATTGATCATTTCTAGACAGGTATAAATTCTTTCGAAGCTAAAGCTGAAAATTAGTCTCTAATAGACCTACCTATCAAAATACCAAAAATACTATGAGAAATTTGAATAAATTCATTTAGAAAGAAGCGGTGAGGGGATTTCCAACGGTAGGCGTATCATTGAGCTAATTCCCGCGCCTTAAGTGGCTGATTCCAACAAATAGCTATGATGCCGACAAAAACGATCGCATAGGTCAAGAAGGGTTCATTGAAATGATCCAAATGACCCAACGATAGCAATGGATAGTGTGCAATTAATCACATCGAATTGAAAACAATTTCCATGATAATTCGTTTATTTGAAAAAAAATCTGAATTATGCCTTGGTATTAAAACATAACCAACCACATGTTTATTCCTGGTTGAAAAAAAATTTTCAATAATAATCACTATATAAATTATTGATTTCAAATTGTTATATGGAAGTAAATTTATATTGATTGTTTTAAATTACCGGATTTTTTCCAGGTTTAACACATTTATCTTTCACATAAAGTAACAACTAATTAATTCATTTCTTCCATTTCTTTTCAAAGTTTTAAATTTGTTGGTAAATTTCATCGATTGTGATCCTTATCATCGAGTAATCAGAAATGGGCTTTAATGAGGATAAAACTATTAATTATTTGATCTATTTTGCAGAATTTAAAGTTATGCTAACTTTAAATTAAGAATGTTATGCTAACATTTTGCTATTTCTTTCTATTTAATTGTTAATTAGTTTCAAAAATAATTTCAATAATTTTATTTTTATTCAAATATTCTTATTCTATGAATAAAACATTAAATTATTTAGAGACAATTTATCCTTTACAAAAGATAACTTATTATCATATCATTTATTAACGATATTTGGGTAATAAAAGCACAAATTATTATAATTCATAAAATTAAATTAATTACTTTTAAGTTTAATTATTGCTTTTAAACAATCCAATTAAAATTTTTGATTGAAATTGGTTTTAATTATGTGCAGAAGAATATTTGATAATAAAATTTTCCGATTGATAAGTAAGTACGAGAGATCATTGCACATATACTACAATGACGAGAGTAATATAATTCAAACACATTTAAATCTTAAATTATTTCGCCATCTATGAATTATTTTTTTGGTTAAAGCTTGCGAAAATTTTTTGGCTGTCAAAATGAGCAAAGCAAAGAGTTGGAAAAATAGATTCGAATTTCAGTTCATTTCAACTGACCATTTCGAAGATGGCAAATCAATATTGGAGAAATCGAAAACGCTCCAAAAATTGGCTCATTTTAAATGTTCGATTAATTCGAACTTTATACATAGAATATAAATGTTCACATCGGTAAGTTGCAATAATTGCAAATAGAGTGCATGCATTGCATTAAATCGCTGTTAATTTTTTCATTAATATGAAGACTGATCTAACTAGTAAGAAATTTATCTAACTAGCGACACAGATTGATCTAATTAGTAAGAGATTGATTTAACTATTGAGAAATTGATCTAATTAGCAAGAGATGATCTGCTAACGGGAGATTGATTTAACTAGTAACTAGTGAGAGATTTATCTGATTAATTCTAAGTAGTGAGAGATTGATTTAACTAGTGAGAAACTGATCTAACTAGTAAGAAATAGATTTAAATATTGAGGGGTTAATCTAATTAATAAGAGACGGTATAACTAATGAAAAGTGATCAAATTAATAAGAGATGATCTAATTGGTAAAAGAACTAGTGAGACATTGATTTAACTAGTAAGAGATCGATCCAAATATTGAAAAAATGACACAACTATTGAGGGATGATTTAATTAGCAAGAGATGATCTAACTAGCTAGAGTTGATCTAACTAGTAAGAGATGATCTAACTAGTAAGAGATGATCTAGGTAGCGTTCAAATGTTTTAGAAATATCAATAATCGTGATAGCAAACAAAATTGGATTCGTAGAATGTTACACCTGCTACAATGTAAACTAAATGAATCTCATTTGCACTGGTATGCTTCCACGCCGCAATGCGCTGTTTTTCCTAAATTATGGTACTATTAGTAAACTAGTAGTAGCTGTTATTCAGTTATCCGATATTTCCGGTATTTTCAAGAGTGATTGTCAATATACTAAATTATTTCGTTATTTCCAGAACCTCTAGAAAATTCTTGCTAAACATCAACTCATCTATCGAATCATCCAGACAAGGAAATATCATCGATGGTTTCAGCTTATACGAATGTTCAATTTTTGTAGTCATATATCTGGATAAATCAAATTATTTGTATAATGTTTGGGTTAGCCGGAAAATTTCAAAGACGCTGTGAATTTGATCTCGAACAAGGTTCAATTATTTAATGTAAATATTTTCAAATTTTGTAAAAAAAGTTTCTTCAACTTTTTTGACATATATTTCTTTTCTTTTTATGCTATAGAATATAGCAATTATTTTTTAATAATTATTTGGATTTGATAATAAATGAATACAAAATAATTTGTTTCATATAAATAATAAAATTTATGTTAAATTTGATTTCGCAGAGTGAATCTTTATTAAGGATGAGAGAAAAGTGTGCAAAATAATTTGAAACATGCTTCATACACTTTTTTTAGAACCTAATTCAACGATTTATTCAAAAAATGGCTGCCAAAAGTCAAAATATGGAACAGCTGCAGGATATCAAAATGATTTAAATAGGAGCAACAACAATCCATCTAATGTCAAACCAGCACATCCTATAACATTTTTAAATACAAGCAGGTATTCATTTCTAAATTTGAATCCGATATTTTTAATTTTCCAAGTCACTTTTCAAGTAAACAATATTATGGAATAGCAGCGTAAAATTTATAATTTTCCCAAATTATAATTTCCACTTTAATCGATAGGTTGCGATCAGTTGAATTTATTTGCTAAATTTATTCGCTTGATATTTTCATATGAAAATAATCTTTTAAAGCACTTTGAAGTACAATTCAAAGTTCAATAATAATGTTATTTAGCAATTAAATATGATTTCAAATAAAATTTTACACTTTTTCTAACATATCTATCTAAATCAGTGTTGTTTTCGCAAAGGAATCCCTCATCGGATGAATCAGTTTTGAAATTACTAACTGATTGTCAGGGATATATTTGGGATATACGGGAGGGAAAGGATAGATAGTGGAATTAGAAAAAGTAATGATACGCATCACTGGATAGTGAATATAAGAACCAATCATAATTTTATTTAATGCCATGAATTTTTAATTCAAAATTTTTGTTGACATTTCGCCACCTCTCATAATATCACATTCATAAATACATATATACAATCAGTCAATTTTGATATTTAACGCAGTACTAATCATAATTCATGTAAAATGGAGTAAGTTTTGCATATTTAAAATTTTCAAATTTTAAATAATATTTTTAGAATTTTCAAATTTTAAATAATATTGAAAGGATTGGTTAATTTATATGAATTTTAGTTAATTAATGAATTTATTACTTTAGTAATTTTGCATAAATTTGGTTAGTTTGTATGAATTTTTATTAATTAATAAATTGATTATTTCAGTAGAAAATGCCTTGCATGTATGCTTGTTATTGTGTCTTTACTACTTCTGTTATTTGTTATTATTATCGTAATAGCATACGCTTTGAACGGTAAGTGATAATCTTTGAAATTTTATTTCGAATTCAATAAGAAGTTCTATTTATGTCAAATAGCATTAAATTATTTTCATTCCTTTTTATGATTAAATTTTTCTATTATGGAAACAGCAAATAACGATATTTTATACAGTATGAGTAATGATTATAGTCTTAACAGTACGACTTTGTCGTAAGGATTCAGTGAATTAGATATAAAATTGAAATATGAGATTCCTTATTAAACGTGACAAACAACTGCAAAAGTTAAGATAATATTAATTAAATTAATGCTACTTGAAAATATTTAAACTAAAAAGTTTTCAATGAAAAAACTTTTTCCTTTCAGTGATTATTATCAAATTTCCATCATCATCCAAAACAAGTCAGCCATTCCCATTTGACACTACAACTTTATTACCTAATTTTACCACTCAATCTTTCCCACTTTTATTTCCCACACTATTGCCACCATATAGGCCAATCATTACAACATTGCCGAATCCAACAGATCGATTGCAAAAACGAACATTTCTCTGTCACATGTACTTATTAAATAAAGCTAATGAAGTTTATACAAATCATGATCGTTTCGAGTATCGTCATGCATCTCAAATGATTCAAAATGCGGTATGTTAAATTCTCATCTTGGAATCTATTTCATTTTAAAAAAGATTCTAACGACTTCACAAGTCTTGTTTATTACTTTTCGAATTAATGGAAATAATAGCTATTAAATGTCATATCATTATCAATATTATCCGGTAAAGACATTTCAGTGTATTCCCTGGCCAATCCTTCGAAAGAAAAATATTTTTATAATGCTTTACACTTTTGCAGTCATTTTTTACCAATGTATTTAATAATTTAAATTATCTATACCGGAAAGTATTTTCTGACCTAGGTTGGGTTTTATGAACGTTCTCATTCATATTTATGATCTTTAAGCAACATAAAAAATAATGGTTAAAATTCTAAATTTTAGATTTTAAAATAATGTCATTTTTAGATACATGGCCAACTTATGAAATCGTCTTTACAGCCGTACGTGGAAAATATCTACGTATGGTATTTATACAACAGGTAAAAAATTAAATAAATTTATATCATAAAATAAGCTATTGCAACAACAACAAATAAATATTTTTTATTTTTCAGTGGTCCTCATCTTGCAGTAGAATTTTCTGTTGCATTGCTTCTTCCATCACATACAAATATTGATTCAATAACGGTCAAAAATGTTTTTCTTAGTATATTACCAGAAATTGAAGAGCAATTAAATGGTACTCATATCGACAGAAATAGTTTTACAATACAGTATCTTCACAATTAATTTTTTTTACCTTTTACTTCTCTGATATTTGCTATGTAAAATCTAATACTTTTGAATTTGCTGTATAAATTGTTTATCAAAAATTTCACATTTTTCAACAAAAATAAACAAGGATGTAAAATGATAATGGTTGCGAAATTAATCTAATACGATCTCCGAAATGATAACTGAAACATTTATAAACGAAGAAGAAAATAAGTTGAGGTAAGAAAAATTAAATTAAAAAGGTAGGAAGAAACAAGTAATTTTCGTAGTAGAAAAATATTTTGAAATGCTCAATACTACAGCGATATATTATATTAAACATAATCAAACATAGAAAGCTTTTTCTTCTTTCAAAATTGCCTTGTTCTTTCCAACTATATTGTAATGCTGATAAGTATATCATTCTATATTTAAAATAAAACTGACAAATCTCTAATCTCTCGAAATGTGACTAAGAATGATTGTTATTAATGTCTTCCTGAAATGAACTATAGATAAAAGTGCATTAATGAAATAGAAAAAAGCTTAAATATCTGAAGGCATCTGTTATCACATGAAGGACCATTATTAGTTCATTATTCAAAATATTTCTAATAAACAAAAATAAAAAAATTTACTACGTTTTGAAAAATAGAAATAAAAAATTGGATTGAAGATGAAAATTTTTGAGAAATTATTATGTACCAAAAGTCTTTGAGCAGGTGTAGATAAATGATAAATTATTGTTATTATTGTTTACTATTGTTGCTCATTATCACTTATTATTATCGCTATTATTGTTAATTGGAACTTGTGATCTTTTTCGAGCAATTTATTTCTGCCTTTATTTGTATTTGATTGCGATTTTAATAAGGGAGAATTCGTTAACACTATGAAGTAACACACAAAGAATTGAAAATTTTAATGTAATTGAAAATTCTAATATCTAATAAATTTAAAATAGAATCTTTAAAAATATTTAATATTTTATTTCTTTCTGTTAAAAATTGCAAATTATTAGCATTATACGGAAAAAGAAAGAAATATTATTTTCTAACAGTATAATAATGGAATGAATGCATATCCGGCACAATATATACAACAAATCGGTTGAAAAATCGGATGAAACATTATGTTTATGGTATAGGAATGGTACCATTATGGTACTGTTGTATTCACTTATTTGAAAAACAACAAATTATTTATTAAACCTTCAAAATGCGTGCATTTTTAAATAATTGCCTATTATTGAGTAGGTCACTTTCTTGTAGCGATAGGGAAGATTCCAAATCGCGTAATACTATAACTCGATCGCCTCTCTGCAAACGTTCATCTTTCCTCAACTGTTTGAATGTGTTACTCAATGAAATACCGAAATGTGACAGCAATGTGCTACAGCAACAGCCACAGCATCTGAAATTATGGCATATGTTAAATTAAATTAATCACACTTAAATTTTTATAAAAATCTAATTTAGCTGAACATTTCGCAAATCAAATTGAAAGAAACAAGTATTCAATTTTTTAATTTCTTAATTATAAAAGTGGAGTTGTCAATAAATTTAACGAAGAGGAAAGATGATTTGAGTTTCCGGATGAATCACTCAAATCACTGTAAGCGATGTATGAAGTGATAGTAATCACATATTTCGGACACAGTCTTGAGCTTAGATATTGTTAAAAAAACTGTTAGCATTAAACTATAAACTATTTTTTAATGAATTGATATCTTAGTCTGATGATTAATAAACTGTATCACAATGCTGTTAGAAATATTGCGAGGAATAGTATTAAATAGTGTATTTATCAACTACTTATCAATATGATTTATTTTTCACAACGCATTTATATTTTCAATTAAATTACATAGCGATAAAGAAATTAAATTCCTTTCTTACAAATATTTATGATATGAATGAGAGATATGATAATGCAATTTGCTAGCGTCGTTGAAAGATAATTTATTATCGAATGAAATACGCAAGTTATCTGCAGTATCAGTCATTTAAGTAAGTAATCTTTAACTTTGACATTAGTCAATATCTCACAAAATTCAATTTTAGACATATCATCAAACTTTATGTTAAACATTTTTTTTATGAACAACAAAATCTTTTCTATTTTTACTGTAAATAAAACTAGTAAAGAATTTAGATTACTATTTGGTTATTAAGTTAATTATTTCATAAATGATATTTTGTATTACTATTTTTCAATCAATACACTTGCATGTTCATAATCAAAAACCGGATCTCACTAAATAATCTAAATCAGTATTTATCAATCTTTTTGTCAGAATTATTGAAAAAATAAGAATGGTTCTAACCCTGAGACAACGAAGATGTAAATGAGACCAATTAGTACAATAATGAATAATATTGGAGCAATGATATTCCTAAAAATCCATGAGCAAACTTCTCCAAGTTTCGCGATAATTTCATCAAAACCATCATTGACACGATTTGGTACTTCGGCAAAAAAACCTTCAACCTAAATCATTTATCTATTTTTCTTGACTAAAAATTTGATATTATTAGATAAAAAATAATACTATATCTTAACTTCTATATTATTTTTAAAGTGCAAAATATTAAAATTATAAACAGGAATAAAATAAAATAAAATGAACAGTTTCAATTCATAACAAATGATAAAATTACTCCGAGAGTACATCCACGTTAGACTAATTTAATCAGAAATAAGTAATTGCTTAATTAAGAATGGAATTGATTCAAATCATTTTATATAATTGCTTCCTTCCAATTAATTTATTATTTTGAATTTTTAGCTTTAATTAAATTAATAAATTAATGAAACGATAATGAAAGCAGCATTACAAATAAAATGTAATATTTTTACTTTTTCTTGAAAATAAAAGCTAATAATTTGAATAAAATTAAAAAATTACTTCATCACCAGCTCCACGTAACGTTGTTTCGGCTGTTTTCATCACTGTAACTTTCAATTTCTCACCGCTATTTTTCAAATTGTTCGCAACTGTACTAAAGATATTCTTTGATTGTTCAACAAAATTCTGCGCACTATCAAACTTTCTGCTAAGCTCTAAAAAAAGAATTGATAATTTATGAAATTGAAACTCTAAATTACTGGATTTTTTTTCAATTTTAATTTTGCTCTTTCATTGCTTCTAGAAGCCACATTTCGAGAATTGATAAATTTAGAAGTGATAAGATATCTATTATCGCGAATTTTTCGAACATTTTCTTCGGGGATAAAGAACTTTTAAGATTAAATTATTCAAATGTCGAAAATGGAAGATCAATAACTACAGATGAATTACAATTGAACATTGAAATATTACTAATAACTTTAGTATTGTTTACAATCAGTTTAAGCATATGAGAAAAATGATTAAATTATAGTTATAAAATGATTGAGAAGAAAATTAGAATATGAAGTAATTTCTAAGAAAATTCACTGTGCAGCTGAAATTTGCATAAAATAAAATATTTGCGACAACTATTTTCTTTTTTTCATAGCAATTGAAGATGAATATTTAACCAACCATCTAAAAATTGATTTGACTTTTCACCAATTTTTTGTTGTGTTTGTTGAAAGAACTGTTTCATATTTTCTGTCCATTCATCGGGCAAAAATGATATCGCATTTGTATTAACAACAAATATTATCAGTATACTAATCGTGAAATGCATATCTGAAATTGATTAATTCTTTTTTTTTCTCCAATCAAATTAATTATTAAATAACTGATTTTTAGAATTATTTAGTAATTCGACTAATCTATTACAGACATATGATTTTGATATAGACGTCGATTATTTTAGATTTTCATTGTCATCAAAGTTTCAAACATTTCAGAATTTCAGTATTTTTGGAATTTCAATTGCTTCAAAATTTCATTATTATTAAAACGCATTATCGAATTAATAGAAATGAAAATTGAATTCTATTTTAAGTATTGTACACAGATCATTCCATACTTGAGGCTTCTACAAAAAGTATTCAAATGATATGATAAAATAAAATTGATGAAATATTACTTACCGTAATAAATGACATAAAATCATACGATGTCTTTAGTTACAGCAAAAACAGAATACTGAAATTCGTATGGAATAAGGCGATAATTGACATATTATTTTTTACTGAATTGATCCTTTACTCGACATTGTCGTTTTTTTTGTTGCTATTCAGGGGAAATTTCAGATAATTCAGATATTTCAATACTTGAAAAAAAATGCTTAAGTAAATAAAATTGTAAAAGCAAAGAATTAATTTAAGCGCTTATAATCGTTGCTTACTACACTATTCAATATTTTAAAACAAATATTTAACTATTTCCTAGGCGTAAATGATGTAATAATTATTTACAAATTGTTAATCAATTAGCAAATAATAGTTACGGAAATTGTCCTTAAGAAAAAAAGAGTCGAAATATTATAATTGCTTGAAAAAGTGAAAATATGAAATTATTTCAATAAAATTAAAAAAAATATTAGCCTATTTGTTTTTGTTCCAAAAATGGTGTGCTGAATTTTTTGAAATTTGTGCTGCAATGTTTTAAATAAGAAAAGAGGTAATTTGAATTAAATTTGAATTAGATTAAATAAAGTTAAGCTAAATGTAAGTGAAGACGATAGAATGATCGCAATCGACAGAACATAAGTTCAGTTATGATTAGGTAATGGGAAGAGCGAAAGATAATACCGATATTATAACTTCCGAAAGAATTTACAATATTGCTATGAAACGCTTCATTTAATCCACAGATTAGTTAAACAGATTGTTTAGATTATTTTGATTTTAGTCATAAATTAAAATGCAAGGAATATGTCGATCTATTCTATCTTACAATTAAGCATTTCATTTAAGTCGAATTCAATAAAAAATACAACATTACATTTATTTCAGAAATAAAAATACGTGCAGTATATTTCATTAATAAAGATTAAATGGTAAAAATTGCTGAAATTTTAACAAATGATAAAGAAAACATAAAGCTATCAAAGAAACAAATGAATTAATCCAAACTGCGGAAAATATAAAGTTGAGGTTTATCACTTTAATAGCACTTGCAGCCATGTTTTTTAATTTGATGTTTACTTGTAAAAAATTATCATAAATTGGTTTTTTAAGTATCTAAAAATAATAATTCCAGGAAAAGGTTGTCCAAAGAAAATTTTGATTTTTGTTTTTTGTTTTGAAAATGCTGTCAAAAAGGATGGAAAACTGATATGAAGTTATTATTAATTGAGTTCTGCACCATTTCAGATTATATATTTTTTATCAATAACTATTATTAAGCAATGAGATTTACAGATGATTCATTAAATGTGAAATTTTTTATAGAGATTTTGTTGAAAGAAACATAAAAATTAAATTCTTAAAAAAATTAATTTTAGTATTTATTATAACAATTGACCGTACATTATTAGGAAACTAAAATATCCTTAATGATAAGCCCATATTATATCTAAACTTTCGTTATCATAAATATTTAGAAATGCATTAAATTTATCGTCATCGAAAATCATTATTTTTCTTGCAAAAAATATGAAAAATGGATTAGAAGTATTTGATTATGGAATCTCTTTATTCAGTTTAATTAGTGAGCAGCTATTTCCTTCATATATTAATTGAATAAGCTGGCAGGAAAAATGAGTAAATAAATAAGTGAAATGACTGAACAAATCAGAAGAACAAATAAGTTAATCAATTAATTTTGTGAGTAGGAAGAAGATGAATGAATTGCGAAGTTATTTGAGTAAGACAAAAAGACTTCCGCTCAGAATCTAAATTTTGTCCGATTATTTTGAGAGAAAAAAAGTAAAAGAAAGATCGCATAACTTACAATGCCTAAAAACATAGTTTTCCATAAAGCTGTACTGACTTCTAACTTTCTAAAATTTGACGAATAGTTAACTGATAATGGTGGTGAAGGTGTTATTAGTAGAGAGGTGACGACGATGGCAATAATTATAATTTATAATAATATTAATAATACTAATAGCAAATAATAAATAAAAATAATAACAAGATAACAGTAATATTATTACTGGTAATTATGATGATGATGATCATTATGATAATTATGAAAACAATAATGTTGGCAATGAAGAAATGTTTATGACAGTGATGACAATAGTTGTAATAATGCCAATAATGATGATGATAATGCTAATGGTCACTACTGATGATAATTGATTCGATCACCAATTACCGTAACTATGGCTTTGAACAGTTGACGATATAATCAATACTGTATATTAATCCTATCATAATTTTTTTGATCTTAAAATTCCTTCAACACTACTCCGATCTTTTAACAGAAAGATATTAGAAAAGGTAATAATTTAAAATTTTATTTGGTTAAAAAACGCGGAAAAATAAGAGAACGAACAGTATGGTAAGCATATTGATAATATTGAAGAAAGATAAGTTCAAAAAAATTTCAATAATTTTGCTATTTTGGATAACTCATTAAAAATCAAATAAAATTGATCAATAATTCTATTTCTCAGCTGCTATCTACTAAAAATAAAATTACTTCTTGATTATTTAATTTTTTTTAAAATTACTTTGAAACTTAAAATTGCATTTGTAAAGAATATTTTCGCCTATCAGCACGCACAAATATATATTTTTCTATTGAATGCAACTTGCATATTTGCATGTTATTGCATAAACTGCAAAGAATGCTTTACATTGCATTGTTGTATATGCGAATAATTTCATCGAAAAATAATAATGAATGAATGAATTGAAGAATTTATATATAAGTTTCCTAAAAATGGAAAAAAATTCTTTCTTTCAATCTGTCGCTTTTTCTCTTCATATCATCAATTTTTTAAAACAGAAAAATAATTCGTTGAACTTTTCTTTTATTGACAAATTGGAAAATGAATCATTTACATTTTTGCTACCATTTACTATTTACCGTTGTTACATGTCATTTCTTTATACCTTTGCATTTGTCATATTTTCTTTATACTATCCATACCATTTTTGTTCATACTGATATATACCTTAACAAAAGAAAAAAGCCTATTCAACAATTTTTGAGTGCTTCTTTTTCTTTCACTGCGGAAAAATGTTGAAATTTTATAATTACATTTTTGGTTACTTTTTTTTTCAAAGAAAAAATGATAAAAATTTTTATAAATTTTCACCTGAAATTACAACTTTTTCAAACTTTCTCGCAGCGATATATAAAAGAAAATATTTCCTACAAAATCCTTAAAGGAAACTAAAAAATGAAAGAAAAGAAAAATAAGCATATGCTGAAAAAATCGTAAAAAGTTCAACAATTCGTTAAAAATTTGTTGAAAAATTTTTTTGTTAATTTTGTTTATATTCCCTTTGGTAAATTTAGAAAAATTCTAAATTATTATTTTACTTAACTTTTTCTTTTCATTTAAAATTATAAAAATTTTGATTTCTAAATAATGTTAAAATAAGGCTAACAAAAACTTTCTTCTTTTGTAAATTTTATTTGTCTAAATTAAAAAAAATTTGCAGTAAGAGGAAGAAAAACAAAAGAATACTACAAGGAGGAAATTTTATTTATAATTTTTGGTTTTATTGTAAAATTAAATTAGTAAAAGTGTTGCTGTGAAAGCAAGAAAAATGTTTTTAACGAAGTAATTTAAAAGATTCTCAAGATGATGAATGCAATTTTAATCAAAGTGACTTGAAGGATTATCATGATAATGAATGCAACTCTTAGCAAACTAATTTATTTTTTATCGTTGTTAAATTTAGCAATTATTATTTAAATAATAAACTTTCAAATGATCTTATATTGGAAGTTTCTTTTGTATGAAATTATTTTTTCGCACTTCTGAATGCTTCGTTCTTGGCTAAGAATTAAGAAACTAAAATTAGTTGAATGAAATCTGTTGGAAGTTACAAAATAATATTTTTCAACAATGCAACAAATCAATGAAGCAATTTCAGAAGAAATCTTTGATAGGAATTTCTTTAATTCATCTACCTGTGCATTATTTTAATTATTTGCAGTAAAAATAATTATTGTTTGAAATCGTTTTTACCAACAAAAAATTAGTTTCAAAATTAAGTGCAATTTAATTGACTTTAAAATAAACGATATCGAAAATCGTTTGTAATTGGATAGGAATATAAAATAATCGTAATTGAATCTAAGTTTGTCCAATCAGTAAAAATTTTTAAATGCAATAAATTTAGTATATTAATAACGATCTGTTGAATGATAATACATTCTTTTTTTCTAAATGAATTCTACCAAAAACTTGAAACGAATATTTCAGTCAAAATATTACAAATCAAGCGATAATAACCGGTAATCGATAGTGTTGCTGTCGATAATTGACAACTGGGAAAAACTGTCTTGTGTGATGATTAATAGCAAAATGATAATTTTTTGTTAGATTCCAAAGATTGCAAAAATGAAAAAAGACAAATGATAGAATAATATATTAAGAGATTTATTGATTGTTAGATTTTATGGTATAATATAATGATAAAAAAAACGAAAACTGATAAAACATTGATAAAACGAAAGAAAATGCCGAGGTGTTAAAAGGATTTTGCATTGTTAATTGCATATGCTTTTGTAAGAATTAAAAAATGATAATTTAAATTATAAAATAAAATATTGCCATAACATTTTATAATTCAAATTTATAAAAATAATAAAAATTCTAAAAATAAAAAGCTTTAATAAAAAAAATTCTAAAAAATTATAAATAAAGAATTGATAAATTAAAATCAGAACTTTAGATAAATAAGTATTTTGATAAAAAATTAGTTTCAGATTAACAAGAAATGGAGAAAATAATTATAAACTAATTACAATTTATTAGTCAATAATTGAAAAATTTATAAAACAGAAAAAATTATCAGATATACTGCAATATTATTTTATATGCTTTGATAATTAGTCAAAAAATTATTGAATAAAGAGTTGACGGATTAAAACAAGTATTTCATTTTTTGACATTCATATTGAAAAATATAAAATCGACTTCAAATTTGATTTAATATTTTCAGTTCATTTTTAAGTACAAAAATATTTTATAGAATTTGTTTAATTAATAATTACAATGCAAAAGAATAAAATAATAATTACAAAATGAATTGAAATAGAAGAAAAAGAGAAAGAGAAAAAATATTAAAAAGAATTAAAGACAAATGTGGAAGAAAAAGAAAAAAAGGAAGAGAGTAAGTGATTTTTACGATTTCAATGCATCAAAATGAAATGCAACGATTGAATCATCGCTGTCAATAAAAAATGAAAACATCCAAAAATACAAATCGAAAAGTTTTTGAAATGTTAGAACATAAATGATTAATGATTTGTTATTATTTTTAAATTTATGCAAATACAATTCGTTTTTTCCTTATTCATTTCATTCGATTATTTTTGAAAAAAAAGAAAACCAAATGAAAGTATTAAATTAATTAATTGTTGATAATAGTGTTATGAAAACAAAAGAAAGAAAACAATCAATTATTATCATTGCTGATATTATCATGCTGATAATATTTTCAATGTTTTGCTAACGTTACTGGCTGAATTAGTCATTTTTAATCATATTTAATTTGAAATTGATAATTATGATAAAAAATGATTTATACTAAAATATAGCTAAACAAATTATACTTTAACATAAATAACATATGATAAAATACTGTTAAAAAATTTTCAAACAATTATTACTGAATGATAAATATACTAAATTCATTTATTAGATAATAAAATGTTGACAGCATAATTTTATCTATGAATTTTATAATTTTCTTACGCTATTGTAGAATTAAGTTAAAATAAAATGTTTGATTGCTTAAATAATAATTCTAATGAATGTTATTTACAGTATTACCCATAAAAGTAAAATAAAGTTAAGTCCAAAAAAGATTTGAAAAAAAAGGATTTAAAATTTAAATAATACGATGATGGAAGTAGTTCTGATAATGTTTCTCTTCCGCCGATTAATTCTGTCCAACAATTTACTAATTAATCGTAAAGTAATTTGCAATTGTTATTTCTCAATTTGTAATTGTCATTTCTCATTTCCTTCTCTTTGCTCTAATTTCTCCTCTATTCTTTAAATTCTTCATTGATGACTAATTGTTTTTGCTGGAGGAAGAGTTTGTCATATGAATTTCAAAATTTAATTAAAATGTTTAATTTGTGATGAAAATGTAAACAATATTTTTTATAATAATTTTTATATGATTAGATTGTAAGAATGATGAAATCAATTAAATTTTCAAAAGCTATGAATTAAAATTAAGAATGCTAATATAGATATATATATATAAATATGATTACTATATGCTAATAAAATAATAAAATTGTTTACAGAACTGTTTGTGACAGTTGTTATTATTATAGTTCATTCTCTCATTATGAAGAATTTTGAGTTCGGGTGGAACTTACTATCAAATTAAATAGTAATATAGTTCAAGTTCTTGATTTCATTACAAAATTAACCCCGTGATCAGCAAAAAAAAAATGATCTGGCATTATCAATCATCGAAAATGGTAAAAATTAAGGAAAGAAAATGAAAACATCCAAGTGACCCTCATATTCTTGTGATATTAAAGGACAACTGACCCATTCCAGAGAAACTATTTTAATAAAATTTCAGAATTTATCAAAAATTGAAGCGCTAGGATAATTTACGCTAATGATGAAAAAAGAAAAAACCAAAAAAACTTAAATTAAACTTCTCATTTATGAACTAACAACTATAATCTAATATTAGGAGAGCACATTTTAAATGAACCGTACATCATCAATTTCTATTTAACCTATAACTAAACATTGGCCATTAATTAAAATTCCTTTCCTTAAGTTTTTTCAGGAATAACGCAGTATAGCGATAAAATAACATTAGGTACTTGAAACAAATATTTTGCTAAATAATTTTATGAGTTCAATAATACAAAATCTAATTTATGATAACGATCATTCCAATGAATAATACTATCACAGCAATGATACTTATCATTACTTTACTACTCAATATTATATAATATACTTCTATTTGGAATGAATTAAATAAAACGATCATTTAATATTTAAATGTATTCATAATATTGCTATCATATCCTATTTAGTATAACGGTTAAGAATTCAGTAACAAATATCAATTAAACCTATCCATAAAACCGATTTTCTTTAATTATCACCATCATCATTTTTAGTCCAATTCTCATTTTTTTCATTCTTTTGTTCCAATCTTTTCCATAATTTTTCAAAATTTGCAGCAATTATTTTTTAATTTTTATTTCCAAATACAGTATTAAATAAAACAAATAATCTTTACAGTATTATTATTTTGGTTAATAATCCTTTCCATATAATTTCCACATTTGTTATAATTTTTTCACTAATCTTTGATCACTTTCTGACTTTTTATCAAAAGAGAAATGAGGTTATTTTTTATTTTATTTTATTTCAAATAGCTTATTGTAAGCTTTAATTTAAAATATGCGAAATGGATAAAAAAGAAAAATTGAAATTGGAATTGGTGGATGGGAAATTTTGTCATTAGAAAATGAAGAAATTATATTCGCAAACAAACAAATATAACTTAAATTTTAAATATTAACCAATTTGTTTGCATATTACACTAATTTGTCGTAGAATAATATCATTCGGAGCTATTGGAAAGAGATGTATTGAAGAACAAAAAAAAAAGGGATAAAGTTTTTTGATTACATATTATAATATTTAAATAAAAAATTTAACTAAAAAAGAAACTTAAGAGAAATGGAATATTAAAATTAAATGAAACTTATATCATAATATAATAATTATCAAACCCTTTACTCAATTATTATTAAAGAGGAAAGAAATAAATTTCACTAAAATATTGCAAAATTTCATTTTTATTTATCTTTCAGAACCATTATACTCGTCTATTTCTTATGCAATAATTATTATCACTTATCACAAAAGATTATTTTATAACAATTTGATAATTTTGAATTTCGATTTCGAAAATTGGAAACTGAAGTCTGATTGAAAAGAAACCATTTATAAAACCATATATAAATCGGAAAGTACTGACACGGCTTCCGGAACAAATAACTTTATTCACAAGTGAAGTGTTCAGCTTAGAAGTCAACATTTACTTTTTTACTGTAAAGTACACTCACTCAATTTTCTTCTCAACTCAAAAGTGTCATCAAAATCTTTGATATCAAAAAAAAAGTTTTGCATAATAGCAAATTTATGTATAACAAACTATCAGTTTCATAGAATTATTCGAAAACAATATAATTAAGATTTTCTGTTCCCAAAAACTTCCAATTCTTTTTTGAAAAAAATGAAAATTAATGGCATTCATTGTTTTCTTAATCCCTCCTATACTTCACTTTTATTATAAATTTTGTTGATATTTTCATGTTTTTAACAATCACATTTTTCTTTATTTTGAAAATAGATACAGTAGAACATAAACAAGAAGTTTCCCGAGATTTCTCAATTCATTCTCTGATCTATCACAGTGTGAAATACTCATTCTAAATTTTTGAACTTTCTTGTTGTTTCATATACTTCAACTTTATTTATTTTCCTTTTATCTTTAAATATGCCACAAATTTTCTTCATCACTCATATTAGTTTCATCTAAGTCAATTTTATTTTCGCTTTAAACGATACTGTTGCAATAAATCCCGTGTATTCTTAATATGTAAATTGTCTACTGCATTTATCGTGATATCTCGGTATGTAAAGTAAATGTATATTGTAGTGATCGATAGATTTCAGTATTTGTATTAAATTTTTATTTTTCCCAAATTAATTACTATGTTAATTTATCGCATCGTTGTTCTTCCTTTATGCGATCGATGATAGAGCTATTGTCAATACATATTTCGAGTAAAAAAAATCGATAAGTATATCAACTGATTTTGATAATATCATTGGTTAATTTTGCTGGTGACAAATAAATACTGCAACATTGTGTTACTAGAGATAAAAGACCTTTCAGATCAAATAAAATGATTAGAAAAAAAAGGTAATTCATTTTGCCATTTAGCAAATCAATTCATTCCGGTTTAAAATATCTGACAGTTTTGGAACGCATGTGACATCGAATAACCGGAAATAATTCTTACTCATCAATTCTTTCTCTAACTTTTTTACCGATAACTTTATTTTATTTTTTTTGCAATATTATTGCTAAATCGTTTTGTAATTTTATTTTTACACATCACTTTTCAATCATTGCATTAAATTAAATCTGTCAGATCTGATACATTTATTTTAAATCTTTTAAATCTATTCCTTTTTTGAATAGTTAATAATACAAATAATAAATTGTTGCTTTCAAAGCTTTCCATAATATATAAATTAAGAGTAATGCAAGAAATGTCTCATAAAATTTTCAACTTTTGAAAGTAATCTCAAAAGAAAATTTTCAAAAAGTTGTTTCAATTTTGTCTCTCTCACCTAATTTAATCGAAATACTAATTAATAATTGTGGTCGATGCTAACAATTTAGCTATGGTCTATGCACTCAGTGCAGAAACTTTAATTCCTGATTTAACTTTAAATTATCTTCAAATGAATTGAAACTAATGGATTAAAATTATGCAATATTAAGTTCAGCTATTGTGCATTTACATTCGTATTTGATAACACCTAAATTATTAGTTGACTTTGTTTGATAAATTAATGGGTTGATTCTAAGTCCACTAAGCCATATATGTTGCGGGAAGATGAGCTGGATACAGTAAGCTTTTCGCAATGAGGTATTAAGATTCTTTACTTATCATCAATTGATATTTAACCGTTAATTAATATTTATTATTTATATGTTAATTAATATTTATTAGCATAATGGGTGCATCAATATTTTTCAACAAAAAATTGCCATAATTTATTTGATAATATTTATAGATTATAGATTGCATCAATATTTCTTAATAATATTGCTATTTGTCAAGTGCTTATTTCATGTAATCGAATTTTATTTTAATTAATTTCAAATGATAAATAATGGATTGATTGTTGGGTGAAAAATCTTTTGCTGCTTCATTTCTGCTGATTGATTTGCTGCAATTAGTCGAATTCAAATTAAGTCGATCGCTGTCACACAAATAACCAATAATAGTAAATTATTAATGCATTCCTTTTAATTCTATAATGATAGTAAGTTTTTAATATATTTTTTAATTTGATTTTCTGATAATAAATCGCTGAAAATACAAATACTATTACAGTCTCTGAGATATTAACCTGAAATATTAACTCGGAAATGCAATTCTACCTTATTCAGTCTCTATTTTTTCTTCAAAGTCAAGGAATCTAAATTTTCTGCAAATTGAAAACATAAAATTATTCCGTATTTTAATTATCTTAGCTTTATATCTCTACGACTATGTAGTTGATCTGTAACGAAGTGCGAATATGTTCTTTTTTTCTTTAAATTAAAATGCAACATATAGTACAATTGACAGATTATATTATAATAAATAATAGCATAAAAACAATAGTATGCTCCAATACTGCTTCCTTTCTTATCAAAATTTGAAATAAAAATTTAGCAATACCAAAAAAATTCATAAAATATGAACGAAATAATAATTTCAAATTAAATATTACAAGATATTTCTATTAAAATTGCTGCCAGATTGTATTCGATGTGAAAGGTTCAAAAAAATGCACAGAAATAATTCTAGCACGAGTGATAAGAGTTATCATTCGAACTGCTTTCGGATATTGAGTATCATCTGGGCTAATTATGAATCTGATAGCCTATGGTTATCTGTAATCATAACATATATCTTGATTTCTCCTCTTTCAACTTGCAAAAATTTGGAATTGGAAGAAGATAGAAGTAAACAATTGTTTTGAGGTAAGAAATTAATTTTTCGAATTTTTTACAATTTCCAACATTCTATAAAAATATCTCAAGTAAAATTTTAGTCAGATAATTATAGATAGTTTATGATGATTATTAGACTAATACATGCATAAAATTGTTGTAAATGAAGTAAAAAGCAGTAGTAATAAGGAGGCAGCTAGTAACGGTAGTAATTGTTGCTCCATTACAACCATCCGTATCACAACAACAATATTCTGCCGCATTATTTGGATCATAGTAACAACCATTACCAACTTTCTGCAAATAAATTGATAATTCTTTTATGATATAAGTTGATTTATCATATATTTAAAATTTCATCATTTATAAAAAATACATAGTTATCGTTTGAAATTATTAAAATGATTTAATCAATCATAAGTCTAAAACTGTAATTATATATCTAAGTGTTCAATTGCAATGAAATATTCAATTATTGAATAATTTTATAAATTTTATATTTTCATATATCCAAACTAGAACTATAATAAAAATGCCACTGTTTATTAATTTTAATAAATTGATTTGATCACATATTTAAATCTTAACTAAAAAAAAATTGATTAATTAATGATTAAATATTTTTTGTATTTCAAAATTCAAATAACATTAGAAATTATAGAGATTTCTTATTTCCTAAACATAAAAACAATCATACCTTTACAAATTTGTGAGTAAGAAAAGCAACAATTATCTTTTGATTTTTAAATGCAGAAAATTAATATTAAGATATGAATGAGAAAAGATAAGCAACTTTTTCGATCGGAAATTTTGAATGCTATCTCTTAATCAATCAGTGTTTATCAAAAAATTTCACAGCTTTTTCTCACCGGATAAAAGTATCCCTTCTAATATTATATGCATAATTCACGAAGTTTATAAAGTTGCAATCAAGCAGAGAACGTTAGCAATACTGTCAATAATTACATGACTTATCATAATATCAATTATTCAACTCTTGCAGCCATCAAACTTTACCTATTGGGATGACATGATAATCTTTATTATCATCATTACTACTATCATTTTTATGGTGATGATGATTATCATATATGTATACTATATTGATATAATGCAATGAACATATAATCATTTAAACAAATTTAAAAAGTTGAAATATAATAATTTAAACAAATTTAAAAAGTTGAAGTTGTAAAATTAGAACAATAAACTTACATAACACTGCGAATTTTGATCGCATGTTTTTTCAATGATATCTTCATTGTCTGAAAAAATTTTTAATTTTCTTTTTTGAAAAAATCATTTTAAAGAAGCTGAATTAGTGAAATAATGAAAAATATAAAATTACCAATGAAATATTTTTATTGAATATCATTTTGTCATATGATCTTGGATGATAATATTGCATAAAGCACAATGTATGACCTTTTGAGCAACCTTATGATGTTTATTTTATCAAATTATTCCCATCAATTTATATATCTAAAACCAATTTCTCCCAATTCCGGTTTACCGTCGATACTACCAATACTACTTGTTATAGTTTTCCCTGATACTATAGCATCATTTTTCCGTATGAAAAAGATTTGATAAAACTTAATTTTATTTGATAAATAATATAAGAATGCTTTAAAGTAAATTATCGTTTTAATTCGCAAACTTTGACATATTTTGCATGTTATCAGAATTTCAAAATTAGTAAAATTTTAGGGATAAATTTATAAAATGAAATAAATCTAATTTTAAAATGAATTGAAATAAATATCAGTTCAAATTAATACTTTGATCCTTTTTTTAATTTTATATGATAAGCTTTTTTAGAAGTTTCTAATATGCAAATTCTGTTGCATGCAGGAATCGAATGAAATTTTATGAAAGATGTGTTTCACTGACTGATTATTCGGATAATTTGATATTTAAATATATATATATCATTATATATTAATTCAACATCATTTCAAGTTTTAAACTTACATTGAATTGCATAATGTCTTTTAACACAAAAGCTTGTTGCTTCTGGGCATAGAACTTCAGAGAACAATCCACCATTACCCAATGCCCCGAAATATTGTCGTCCAACAAAACATTTTAATGCATCGCATGTCGTTATCAATATTATCAGCAATGATAATGTATAGATAATGAATTTCAACATAATTGAACTTAAAAAAAAAAGTGTAACAAAGATGGCTATCTTATTACTGCGCGATATAAACGATCGTTATTAATGAAATAATTAATATTCCAAATGATCAATACGAAATACTTTTAAAAAAGTAAATAAATAAATCCATTGCTTCTCTATTAAGATTTCATTTAAATTTTAAAAATTTGATATTTTTTGAAGCATTCAAATATATTAAATTAATGATAAATCCATCCATTTTTTTCAACATTTTCATATTTCATATTTTTGTAATAAGTCTAAATTAAATTTCATGTAAAAAGTTATAATTATAATTATAATAAGTTATAATTATAATAGTTTAAATTCATTTCACTCCTAAATGATATGATTTAAATTCAGCAGCAATAGAATTGCTTTATATAATGTTTGATTCTATATATTCATTAATAGCAAATAGAAATTTAATTCAATCTTATTTCACTAGTAATACAAATGAAATAAGACTGAATTAATTTATATTAGATTGGAAATTTTTTGCTCATAAATTTATATTCAGAATGAACTGAAATCGTTACTAAAATTTTTTACTGGATTTGAAATTTAGAAATAATTAAAAGTACTAAAATGGTTGATGAAAGGCATTAGTATGAAAAACTGTAATGATATAAAAGAGATGAAGATTTGTGTTGTCAACTATTATTTTGAAAAATTCCTGAAAATAATTTTGGAATGAACAGGTGATCAAACACAGGCATGTACACAATACCAAAAACAGCTCCAAACGTTCATTTTATTTTTCATTTGTTAAGTAATTATATTAAGAATAATTTTAAGATGAAAAATTATAGGTTCATATCATAACATGTCATATCATATCATATCATCAGCCAACAGAAATAATCAATCAAAATGAAAGTTCAAAAAGTTTGAAATGAATAATTTATGAAAATTTCTGATGAAAGAAAAGCACAGCAATAATAAAATGTTAAAACTTTCAAAATTTTAAAGCTATACTCTCTCCATTGTTTGTTTTTCGTCTTATTTCGGTTGAAAATGAATTAGGAATGATAAAAAGTAATACTGTCATTAATATTTATCAAAATTGACTCATATAGATAGAAAACGGAAAACGGAAAAGGTTTTAGTAAAACGTAACACATACATATTTGTTTGCATATAAGCTTATTAAATGTATCATCTAAATCTTTCTTTGAAATGTTGACTAATCATTCTATAACTATTTACAATAATAATGATTCTATGAATCATTCTTCATTGAAATAAATTCGTTCTAGAATTAAATTTCATAAAAAGAATTAGACTCAAAATAAACGAAAAATAATTTCAAATTATTAATGAGTGAATTTTAATCAAAATTTTAAGTAATATCATTTTAAACGAAGTTTCTTTTCAATGAATAAAATTTTAAACTCATAAAATAAAGAATGGATAAATGTATGATATTTGATAACAAAACCATTTTCAACTTTACTAAACCTTCCACTTATCTTTAGCAAAAGTTTTCCTATCGTTGAAGAAAGTTTGAGATTATTTTTTCAACTGAGAGTAAAATAATTTTATCATATGTCAATAAAGCGGATTTCAAATTTAAGATATTTAAAATCAATGTAAAAAATACTTCAAGAAAGAAGAAGAAAGAAATTAATGATAATTCCAATTCGGATATATTTAAGAATCAGAAATTTCATTAATGTAAAAATAAACCAAACAAATAATTAAATAAATAAATGAATTAGCAGAAATTTGAAATAATTAAAATATAATTTACTTTCGACTTACTTATTGTAACATTTAAAAATTTCCTAACAACTTTAAAATTTTACATCATTTATGAATAAATTATTTTATATGCGATATAAATTACAAATTTAGGACTATAAAGATAATTGTTACAATTAGCGAAGATATCCAATAAGAGAAATGAGATTTAGTTCCATTGCAAAGATTTGAGGTACAATAACATATTTCCATTTCATTGTAGCTATTATAAGAATAACTTGAGCGAATAGTCTGAAATTATGCAAAATTAATAAATGAAAGATATTCAAAAAAAAAGAATTAGTGAGGAAATGAAAAAGAAAGAAAGAAATATAAAGCAAATTTAAATTTCAGTTTTGTTTTCAAAATTATCTTATCATAAGATTTTGTGAGAAAAACAATAAAGAAATGTATTACGCTGAAATTTGAATAAAACTTTTAACTAACATTACAGAAATTTCCCATATCACATACTTTATCAATGATAAAACCATATACTAGAAGTAAACAAGAATGATTAATTTCATTTTATTTTTTCTTTCTTTATTTCTGCAACATTTATCAATTGTTCTTTTTTCTCTCAACGTGACAGCTTATCGATTTAATTCATATAGAGAATGATGTAATTTACGCAATTGACGTGGATTTATTCGAATTTCTTCAGGTGAAAAATATAGTGTTTTTCAAAATATCAAAATATTTCTTAACTATAAAAATTTTAAAGTTTGTTTTAAAAAATTTTAAAGTTTTAAAAAAATTTTTGTTCCAATATTAATTTACATGTAGTTGGTAAAATAAACATTATTGATAAATTTTATCACTGTTTAATCTGAAATATGCAATAATTAACCTGGATCAATTGCTGTTGCTTTAGTGCAATAATTGATATTTGGATTAGATTGAGCATTTATTAGACTGTAATTTAAACGTCCCGTAAAACAATTCAAACCACTGACTAATGTTATTAATAAAAAGTTTGAAAAAACAATCAATATTTGATAATACATTCCAATTTAATAATACACTTATCTGTAAATGAATTTTAACAAATGCTGAAAATTTCGGAGGTAAAAAAACAAAACAATTAATTTCCGTCATTTGTGTCAAATGTTTAGGTAAAAAGGTAAACGGTTGATATGTGCTAAAAGATGCGATAAATTAGAAATTTAAAATTTAAGAAATGACTAATAAATTTGTCATACTGCCAATAACCACAATCATAATATCCTAAATTTTTGCTAATTTATGATTTTCTATTTCTGATGTATTTAATAATTCTTTTTTAGCAATCGATTTTAGCATAATAATTGAACCTAAAAAGGAAACTAATTGAAATTATACGAAAAAGTCATAATAATTTTTGAAATTTTGAATTATAATTTGAATTTTTGAAATGAATCATTAGAACATCGCAAATTTCAATCTTTTCCATATTCATTTCTGAAATTTCAGGAATTATAAATAAAATAAAAGAACTTTTTGAATATTTGAAATTAATTAGATTAAAGAAGAAAAATCTTTAACAGATTTCAGAGTTAATATAAATAATTTGTATAATTTAGCTCAAAATAAACACACTTCTGAATTCGAAACTTTTCTAAACTATACTAACCTAAAATAAAATAAAATGAAATAATTCATTAATTTCAATTCATAACCAATAATCAAAATTAAAATGCAAATACTGAAATGATTGAATATAAAATTGTTGAAAAGGTATGTATGAAAAATGCAAAGCTATAAAAATTTTAACCTTTATTCTTTCATTTTCTTCTTCTCTCTCTCTCCCTCTCTTTCTTTCTCATACTCTCTCTCTGGTGATATTTAATTTTTATACATAAAATTTTGGAAATAAATGAATAGAAATCAATATTTACTTATATTTATTAATGCTTACTTAAGCATTTTTCACATATAAAATTCTTAGCAAAAGATTATTTTAGAATGTTTCGCTTTCGATCCGATTCAGAGAATTGAATAGGAAATTAAATTTTACGATTTCCAGAGTATTGAATGAATGAAATTTCATTTGCTTATAACTTTTGGTTGATAAAATTTTATCAGTGAAATGACTAATATGGCAAACATAAGTAATAGAATATAGTATAATTGTACTATTTCAGATAAATATTTTTATTATTGAAAATGTATGATAACATTAAAGCTGTCTGATTATATCAATTATGGTGATATCAAGTTTCTTTTGAAAGATTTAAACCGTTAACTATTAATTACTTTGTTGGCAAAAGATTATTTTCTAATTTGAATCTTTGATTAAGCACAAATAAATATTAAATGAATTAATCAATTAATAATGTAAAATGTTAAAGTGATATCAAATAAAATACACTATTCAAATTCGCTTTGTTGTCTTATTTCCACTCACTAACAATTTTAAAATTTGAAACATCACATTGTAATTCTTAATTAGTAATAAAAGATACTAATTTTTTTAAATGAAGAAAAATTTCAACTTTTCAACTGCAATCTATCATAAATAATATATTTCATGTATTAATGATGCGGCTATTTAATAGTACTCTAATTACTGTTCTAAGAAATTATCTTTACAACTTTGCATATGATAGATTTTTGATCTTGCCGATTATTTGGTTTAATATCAATTTAACATTTTTTTTTCCAGTCATTTAAATATTTTGATAATAAAATTTCCTCTTTAGGAATGCGAAGGATAATATGAGATGATAATCAGATCATAATCAGTATGTATCATTGTTATGTAAAACGTTTGCAGCATTATAATTTCATATTGACAGCAAAGATATTCTTCGGAAGAATGTAAAACTTTGTTTTGTTTTGTTTTTTAAGATTTTTTGAAGTTTTTTAATTTCTAAAAAAAATTTTGCAATAAAAGGAAGCAAAATTCCGAAATAATACAAAATAATTTTCTTTCTTTTTCACTTTCTTAACTAATTTATGCTTATTTGATTTCACGGTATGCGCAAATGAAAAAAAGCCGCCTTTCTTCTTTTTAACATTCAATACACGAATGCCTCATTGCCTAAAGGTATTTCGAGCTTGCTTTTCCCATGGTTACCTCTTCTTACAGCCAAAAATGGAAGAATAAACCACCTGGCGTTATCTGATATAAAATGGACAAAAAATTTTAACAATGATCTGAGAAATATTTTTGCATTTTTTTACGATAGAAACATAAAATGGCATTTTCAATTTTGAAATGGATAATATGAGAGGACGAAATGGAAGATGCAATTTTGGTTAACTGACTATAAAAAGCGGTTAAATTACCTTTTTCTTAAAATGTTGACGATAGTTGTTTCATTCATAAAACGAAAAATTTATCATTTTATATTAACTTTGTAACTTCCGACTTATGACATTTTTTTTTTATGGCTGTAAATTACGATTGTTTTTGAAAATTTACTGAAAGTCGAAATTAATGTATCCTATCGATGTAAGTAAGAATACATACTTTTAAACTAAAACAAATTGATAAGTAAATTTCAAATTTTTGAATTTTATATGATTAATTTGATAATTTAATTATATACATATGAGTTTATACTTGTCTAAGAGTATGTATTCTTACCTATATATAATTGAATATATTAAATTTTAGTGATAATAAAATAAACATATCTTTTAGCTAAAAAATTTTGTTTAAATTCTGAGAGAAAAAACGATAAATCTATTATATAAAATTTTAATATTTCTATTGCAGCTGTTTCAAAATAATTACGAGTATTATTTGTTTATTACAAATGATTTCCTTGTCATTCTTTTTTGTTGTAAAAATATAAGTTGTGAGATATTTACTAATTCATGATAAATACAGTTTGGATTGGTTTGTCTTGCTCATCAGAAGTGACCAGAAGCAGCTGGTAATGACTGTCCTCTCGAGACACATCTGCTCTGTCTCATGCAACCAATAATATAAATTGCTTTGATCAAAACCATTAAAACTCTTATGCCTTTCAATTTTTACTAATTTCATTGCTCCATCAATAAAAGGTATTTTATTGAAATTATTTTTTAAACAGAATAATTTATTAAAAGTCATCAAATGTCATACAATATCTGCATATATATATATAATTCATTTCAATTATATAATCATTATTTTTATAGCAAATACATATGAAATAACCATGCCATATTTTTATTCATATATTTAACTAAACGAATTAAGTTTATCATTAATATATGATCGTTATTTTTATAATGGTATGTATATAAAAAAACTGTAGATAATTTTTTGCATATTGTTATGGTTGAAACTAATTAACTAAATTCATAGTATATAATTATCATTATTATAATGATACATTAATAATGATAAGTATATTATTTACTATTACGTAATTTGAAATATCACTAAAGGTTTCCAAATTTACTTGGTTATTTTTAATTATCGCCAAATTGCCATCACGAAAATGTTGTGGTGGAACGGTTGATTGTTGTCAGTTAATAGCAATGAAGCAATGGCAGCTTGGCTTGACAATTATGCGATTTGGAGCTGTATGGCATGCATTGCTAGGGGCAACAACATCTGTTCTTTCTACTCTTATTTCATTTGTAAAATGTAGAATTGATGTGATACGCGTAGAGATAGATAGATCTTTCTGGCTAATTTTTCCAATTAATGCGAATTTGTTGAGCTAATTTTGGTATTCTTTTTTTTTATCGTAATTTCATTTATCTTACAATTTCATCCAAATTATAATTAATCATTGGAAGAGAAAAAAAAACAAAAGAAACGAAAGATTAATTTCATATGATATGATAATTTTCCATTATTTTACTATCAGTAATGAATGAATACAATATTCTAATATATAAATATTAGGTTTTAATTATTTCAGTTTTGTTTTGTTTTTGTTTTTCTGAATGATTAGACGAATTAAGCAATTGATTAAATAATTATTCCTTTAAATTAAAAAATTCCACAATGAAGGTGATGAAAGGAGAAGAAATACAACAATGTTTAGCCATAAATAAGTTTTAAGTAATCAGTGAAAAACGTAATGCATTCATGCTAATTAGAGTGGGTCCATTGTAATTGTGGGTAAGGATAGGATAGATATTGAGAAATGATTGTCGACCTCGGGTGACCTTTTTTCCCCTTCCATTGGTCCACCTGCCTTAATGTCTCACTCCTCCTATTATCAATACTACTACCATTACGAGTGGGCCATCTGCCGTTCCATACCAAATCACCACACAAAATGCATCGATACATTTTCCAATGATATCTTATAACAACAAAATATATTTTATAAGAATTTAATTATTCTAATTGAAAGGCTAAACTTTAATTTAAACTTTATAACTATTTATTATATATTTTACCTCTTAACGATAGATTATTCCATATAATAGTGACAGCAATGGTTATCGTTATCATGCAAATGAATAATAATGATATTGATTAGATTATTTTAGGTTAAATCAGATATTTTTCAAATAATGATTAATATATGGAATGAGATAGAATCAGACAGATAGACCATACTTCACTGTTAAGCTTTTTTACTTCCCATCAAAATATTACCGACCGAAAATTCATTTACTGATTAATTCAACATTTTAATATTGAAATTTACAACTTAAATAGAAATTTCGGTATTCCATTATAAATCAAAATTGCACGTAATCCTCGATATGTAACGGTGAGTATCCTTACCTGTCACGTACAAGATTGGACAGCTGGGGAAGTGATACGTTTTGTATCAGCTGATATCAGCTGATGTAATATTCCTATATGATTATTACCTTTATGATAATAATAATTCGGCCATTTTCAACTGCGATTGGAAGGATAAGGTTGGACAGATAAATTTCAATACCAAATTTTTCAATCCTAATAAAAATTCGGTAATGTGTTAATTCAATTTTATATTATATTTTTATACATTGAATTCGTAACAACAGGTCCTCGGTAGTATAGTGGTGAGTATCCGCGCCTGTCACGTGCGAGACCCGGGTTCGATTCCCGGCCGGGGAGCACAAGCCTTTGCCAAAATGTAAGGTGCTCATGAAAAACTGTTTCTTTCCTTTTCATTACAATACTCGAATTTTAAACGTTTTTAAAAAGCAAAGAAAGAAAGAAAGAGAGAGAGAGAGGGGAAAAAACAAAGATGTATGGAATAATTCATTAGTGGCTGGATAATTTGTGAGAGAAATGTCGCAGCTGTTCGGTGACGAAAAAAAGGATAAGATATGAGGAAAGGAGAAGATAATAATGATGATCGCTTGCGTAATGATCTCCTGGATCATTCACACACTTTCTAATGAGAGGTCATTAATTAAGAATGAGAAAGATAAAAAACGGTAATTTGTACAGATCATTACCGTATCATTTTAACAATTGCTCGTTCACCCACTTTTATAAATAAAATATTCGCATGAAATCTCCTAGGGAAACTTTTTTTTTTACCAGAGATTTAATTTTAGCTTATTACGATGCAACAAAAATTGCAGTTATGATAATTGTATATTGATGATATACTAATGATGACGGCGATGAAGATATGCTGATGATAAGAATAATGATGGCATATTATTGTCGTTTTGATGATGGTGATATGCCAATGACATTGATGATAATGGCATACTGTTGATAATGGTGATGGTGATGAAAACGATAACCATAATAATGATGATAGTAATATGCTAATCATGATTTTTTTTTTTCATCATCATCATTATCATCAAATCAACACCATTGTTGTATTTGCTCATAGTTGTTTAAATTTTAGTCTTTTTTTCTTAGTAATTTCGAGATAAATATTATGAAATGAAATGACAAAAGTAGAGTTATGCATGGATAACAATGTATGAGAGTTTTTAACAATTGAATAGAAAGCAATATCATATGGCACGATATGGACAACATTAACCGGCCAGAACAGATTGCTCATAAATCTTCAGTTGTCCTCATTCACTTATTTCATACAACAAAAATGCCATTGGACTACTTCATTCAGTAGAGGAACATATGGAAGAAAATTAGTTATTGAAAAGGAAATAGATTTCAATAACAATGATATTTTACGCTTTCGCGCAATATGGTCTAATCTTTCGGATAACAACAATGTAGCACAATACTGCACTGATTACTTTTTGATCCTAAAGGTCAAATAAGGAAATCTGACTAAATTTGATCGATATTTTAACCTTTTATCTCTTTCATCTTTATCACATTATTTAATGCTACAACAGAGAGGAAGAACGATTGATTTGCAAGGAAGAAGAATGAATTTGATTAAGATATCCGTATGTTTAGGAAATAAATTGTGTATAATAGTATTCGATGATATGAATAAATGTGAAAGAATTTAAAAAAAAAAAATTTTTTTAATGTCTAAATTTAAAATTTTAGAAGTTTATTGTATTTTTACACCTTTTGATGTCTTTCTTTTTGCAAAGCTAAATTAAATTTCAAATTAATAAATTTAAAAATTCACATTTTAAATTAAATTTTATATTTGGATATGATTGAACAATGTTTAATCCAGTTCTTGCTTTTTTGAAATTTGCTTCAACAATGAAACAGACGGTTTTTAAACGAATCTATCCAGATGGTATTGAAAAATTTTGAACGGATTTTTAAAATCCTTTGATCTTCTTTTTTTTGCTTTAAATTTAAATTTTAATTTTTACAGTTCAAAAGGATTAGCATAATTATTATGCATGAAAAAAGAAACTAAAAATTAAAAAAATTGTTTTCCCTCTCTTTGATAATTAATTTCTATGAGATTTGGATGAAAATTTTGAACCGCCTTCAAGTAAATCATTTGAATAATGATTGGATGAGGCATATGGGATGGAAGTGAAAAATAAGATGGGTTAATCTTGTTGGATGGATCGAATCGACTGGGTGGAGCAAATAATATTTCCCAACAAACTGTCACTGAAATTACTAATGGAAAAGGGTGGCGGAATACGGTGGGGGCAATCTTAGCGGAATATTTACACTTAACTATAAATGATAAGTTATAATTTAATGAGACTTTTAGATAATTCTAAGAAATTTTATTTAAATATTTTGATAATACCGTGGAAAAATTTCATTTATATTAAGCAAAAAATTTTTGATATCTAATAGCTAAAAGTATAAACGTTATCGATTGATCAATAAATTTTTGAATATTATTTATTTTTTAAGATTATTTTGTTTCGTCGTAATATTTTCAGGTTTTATGCTTTCTTTTTTATCAGAATGCTATTTATTAAGCATATCAAAATATTTTCCTTATTAAAATTTAAATTTTTTTGAAAATTTTTTCTGCTATCCTATGGTCTAAGTTCATATATTTCCAACTATTTTGAAGTATAACTATTCGCTCATTTCCTTTTCTTCTGTCGATGGAGTGATAAATGGCGGATACTTTGCATACTTATGCTACTTTCCTAAATTTTACTTCGTTTGTTTCTATTCAACTATATCGTAAACAGTTCAACGGATTTAATTGATCCCACTATTGTGCTTTATCAAATTTTATCTATCATAAGTAAAATTTCGTTTATCATAATTTTTGCAGGAGTTGGAATTCATTGGATGGTATTGCAATTATGCTTTTAAATTATCGGAACCGGAAATATTTATATTCGAAATATCTGCTGTAAAAATTGCAAAATTCTGACAAAATGTCTATGAGTGATTTTCTGGTGCAACGTATTTTGGGCCTTGGGCCATCATCAGAAGCACGTTCAGTTGCTACAAATGAGCAGAATGCATCAGCAATAACAACACCAAAGGCACCAACAGGATTACAGAATCTTCATTCTACCGCCAATGGTCTTACAAGCCCAATGATGGATTATGCCACAACGTTACAACTAATGCAACTACAAATGTTTTGCCAACCGGGCTTATTAAATTCATTCCTGAATCAAATGGCTACAATTGGACTAGCTATGAATAGTAGTTTGAATAAGGTACGATAAAATAATAATGAATGATCAGATCAGTGGTGAAGAGAACAGCATTATAAATGGCATTTTGAATTCTTTTCACTCTGAACGTCTAATAAATCATGTGCGATTTTATAATTTTATTTAATAATATCGAAATTCACAATCTTTGCTAAGTTATAGTTTAAATAATTCAAGTTAAAGTTCAAATAGTTTGAAGCTCCAAGCCTTCTGCCTAACGTATTTTTTTAGTTGAACAAAAGAAGCGTTCCATTTTAAAAACTTAAATAAATCAACGAAGTTATTGAAATTTGAAAAAAAAGCTTCCTTTCATTTCTTCCAGAATATTTACCAAAACATTATTTCAAAGAGAGGTTAAAATGATGAAGTTTACGAACACTTCAGTAATGAATGAATGCAAATAAGTACATCGTTCATATTTTTGCTCTCCAAGTACTAATTTAGTTTGTGAGAGCTAATAATTGGCGAATTTGTTTTTATTTCAAATAATTTTTGTTACTTCGAAGAATAAGAAGAATGTGTTGTGATTTTACAATGTGTATTTCAAAAATTGTCTGACTAGAAAATATCAAACATTTGGTATAATATGAAATGTAATTGAAATAAAAATGAATGAGAAAATAGGTGACACCAACAGTTGAAACATCAACAAATAATTGTGTAATACCAATACGTGAACGGAAACGACTTGCATCACGTTGTTCTGATGATTTACCATCGAAGCGATCTAAAGTAATACGACGTTTAGCGGATGATTCAGAAACAAGTTCACCTGTTTCGGGAATGTTTATCAAAGTATGTTATTAATTAATGCATAATATAATATTAAAGTATTAAATCGGATAAACAAAAACAGTTAATTAATTAAAGCTAATTAATTCGAGTTACTTATAATGAAGTGATATAGTATAGGATTATCATATTTGAAAAGATTAATGCAATGAGCTAGAAAGTATATTATTTGTGAAAAATATAAAAAAATATAAGTAGAAAGAAAGTATAAAGAATTATTGTACTAAAAAGAGAAATTATGGATTTTAAAAAATTAATTACTATTATTCAATGCTTTCTTTTATTTTCAAAATTTGTAAAAGAAATATAAATTTAATTCTTTCAAAAAAATTTGTTAATTTTTTAAATAAAATTTTGAAAAAGAAAAGTGAAACAAAGTTCAAACTATAGGAGGCGTCATCTTTACCGCCAGCCGATGAGTTACAAGCAGCTGCGGATTTGGATGAGACCGCTGTTTTTGTTAACGTTTCCGAGGAAAGTCGACGTAAAATTGAACAAATTACGAATGTAATTGGTGATTGCATATGTGCCTTATGCAAAGTATTTATTTAATAAGTATTTTAGATTTAATTAAAATAATTCATTAATTATTAATTAATTCATTATTCAATTACCATCTCTTGCACGTATTTAATTAAAATGTATTTTTAGTAATGCATTTTAAATAGTTTTTCTTTTCCTTCTTTCCTTACATCGAATTTTTATACTTTAAAATTTATACGAATGTTTTAGAATTTATTTAAATAAGGAATTATTCAAATTATTATTTTTAAACATTTTGCTCCAATAAAAATATAAAAATCTAACTGTATTTGTTTTATTTTTTTTAAACTTCTCAAGTATACTAAGTTAAAACAATAATTAATTAATTAATTTTAAAATTTATTAGGTTCGATATGATGATGTATTTCGGTTGGCACAACATCGATGTCCACGTATCATACATGAGGAATATCGTTGCCCAGAATGTGATAAGGTTATCAATTTTCTTATTTACATTCTTATCAGATTTATATTATTGATCATATTATAATTGCATTCTAAATAAGATGAAGTATTTTTAATTTCATAAAACTATTCAGTTTATCGGATTATGTTTGATAATATTTCGTAAGAATTACTGAACTTTTTATTCGTTTAAATTATATATAAAAGTTTATTCTTTTTTTGTTTGATTTTCTAACTTTTTCTTTATTTGAAATTTTATTGATTGAATTTTTCTTTTGTTATTTATATGAACTTAAAATAAACTTTAAAAAGAAAAAAGAATTATTTAAAATTATAATTTATACAATGAAATTGGTAACACTAAAAATTCCTCCTTTTCAAAGTCAAATAAATCATTTGTTTTTTCCTTCTCTTTTTTTGTTAGGCATAGTTAACTAATAATATAGCCAAATACGTCCTGTCCTCCTCAAACTATATGACTAACAATCGTCTAGCATCTAAATCGACCGATCATTTCCTTCCTTCTTCATCACATCCAAAATCCATAATTAAGTGGCAGGTGCATACGGGAATGGATGGTATAAGCGGGTTGTTGTCCTGTCTATCGAGATCGTTCAAGGGAGACACATTTTTCGGTAAGCAACTGCAAACTGAAATTAACGATAAATGTCTTTTTGATGCTTATGAAAATAATACATTGAATGAGTGAATTTTGAAGAAGGATACGTCACAAAGTAATACTTCGTGACCTTACCACCCGCTGATATTGTTTTTTTCTTCCTGTTTTTCTACTCCACTTATATTTTTCTTTTAATTTTTGAAGTACCATTACCACTTCAATCATTACCACCCATTGCCTAATAAACCTTTGATGAATACGAAGTTATACCATACTTTAATCAGGCAAATTCTAAATGTACATATGTAAATGTTAGCAATGGTATTATAAATTTGATATCTATAAACAATCATCAATCATACCGATTAATTTAAAGTTTACATCATTGATTCATCATCCTCATTTCTTCTAAATTTTACTTCGGAATTTTGATGTATTTTTTTATTTGATTAATAATTTATCTTTTTGTTTTTTCTTTAATTTTAATTGTTTTTAAATTCTAATCAAAATTATCATTCATTTAAAATTTTGCGATAAATTTGATAAAAATTAAAAATATTTCATATGAATTAGTGGTTCTTTTTATTAAAAAAACATATTTATTGATAGAAAAAAATTGGATGTAAGATAAATGATATATAATTGTTAAAGAAGATTAAGTTCATACAGCTTAAAGTAATTTGAATATAAGAATGATTTAGAAAAAGTTTAATTTAAATCAATTAACTTGGCATAACTTGACTGTACACATAAATTGTAAGGTGTAATTAATTATACTTATATTGCCAAAGACACACACACTCTCTCTCTTCCTCTCAGTAATACAGAAGTTATTTTCCAAAATTTTTTTCATTTCAGGTATTTAGCTGTCCGGCAAATTTAGCATCACATCGCCGTTGGCATAAACCACGCGGAAATGATCGGATAGCTACTGCATCATTATCGTCATCATCTTCCGTTTCCGCCTCCTTAAATAATTTCATATGTAAGACGTGCTCCGCAACATTTGATACAAAAAAAGCCTTCAAATTACATTCCGCAAATTGCTCAGCCATTCTCTCCGTTAATTCTAGTCACACTCAAAATCATCTCTTAAATTTATTGCAACATAATTTTCCATCAAAATTAAAACCTAAAACGAAACATCGTAAAATTTGCATATAACCGAGGAATCTGCGGAATTTCCGGGTAATTGCAACAAAAAATTATACAAGTAGGACCAATGATACAACTGGAATATTGTTATTATTGCAAAAAGTTTAATCTTTTTAATGTTAAATTCTGTTTCATTCCTCTACCTCATTTGTTTAATTTTATTTTTCCTTAGATTATTTATAATGCAATCTAATACTTATTTATTCTTAACAATTCTGATCTCTTATCCATCGATTAGCTCTTTCATTTCATTTTGTTTTATTTCAATTTTTTCCTCCTCATAACAAATAAGTTTCATTTTTCAAAGAAACCAAATTGTACAACAATCTCATTCTGTATTATTTCATCGTCTTCTCAACAATCCTGAACATTATATTCATTCAGGATAATAATTGGCAATAATTTTAGGATATACTTATGTTAAAATTTCAAATTTTATCTTTTTGAAATTATGTTTTTTATCAGATACAAAATAATATATCCATGCTCCTTCACTTCTTCAGTTCAATGTTTTCTTTGTGTCAACCAATTATTTGTAAACAAATGTTTTTTTTGCGTAAAATTTTTCAACTATCATATTTACAGTAATACATTTTAAGCAATAAATAAATGTAAAATATATATGTCGCTATCTAGTGAATGCTGAGTATTCTCTAGTCAATTGTATATACATTAATTATTATCAATAATCAATTACTGATAAACTGAAATACTTCTATTACTGTTATATATAATTCATCTTGAGTTATAACATAATTATTCCACATTATATCCAATAATTCTGCTATTAGCGAAAGAAGAAAAAAAGATGCAAAAATTGTAACATCGATGATAGTTGTTGAAATGGTAATAGGAGTAATGCATGTAGTTAGTAGTTGAAGATAAACATCTGCTCTCATCTTTTCATATTATTTTCACTGAATGTAATTTACTTGACCTCTTGTGACCAAAGCTATAATCATCATTCCTCTATGGAATATTTGGATAATCTTAATTTACCGCAAATCGTTGAAAAAAAAATTAATTTACAATTAATGAAATTAATGCGTAAAATAATTCAGAAAAAATACGCAGCAAATATTGCCAGATATTTCAAATCAGAATAAACATTTGTTGAAAAAGATGAACATTTATTAAAATCTTTCTGAAATTTAATTTTTCTTCCCTCTATTTTTTCAAACTTCAAGAAATTTAACGATAATCATTAATCTTTAAAATTAATTTAAATTAATATTGCTTATTTAATGGGAAAGGAAGGATATTGTTGATTATGGTTCTATTAAATTTTTTTAATTTCATTTTGAAATTATGCAAATCGCAAATTTTTCTAGTAATAATATTTATATTTATACAATATTATAATGAACGTATTGTTTCCGTTGAATAAATCATTTATTTATTTACTTCCTTTCTTTTTTCTTCTTAGCAATTGTCGTTTGATTTCGGTAATTAATAATACATTTCAAAATTGAAATTGCACTGCAAAAATATTTTCAAACCAAACAAATAGCTAAGTTTTAAATATATGCTGTAAATGAAGGAAAAGAATTTTTTCGATGATTGTATCAATTACATTTATTATATCGGTTGATATATGATAACAAGATTATGTATAAATACATCATTAGATAGTTATAATCTTTGAATAATAGAAACTAATTAAACATATCGTTACTACTTGAAGATTTGCCTTTTTAATGAAGGGAAATTTTTTAAGAAGGGAAAAATTTTTTCAAGATTTTAATGAATTACACTTCTCAGATAGTGGTATACCCATATCCGAGAAGTATAATTCATTTAAATCACCACTTAAAGATTCGTTTATTTTGATATTTATTTTAATATGTTGAATAAACTAATAATTTATCGGATATACTAAATTAATGACACCTCACTGATATATTAATTAAGCAAATTGATATATTTTAGATATATAAAAAGTTACAAAAATGGGCAATTAACTATATTCGTTGCTCATTTAAATAATTGAACTTTTCTTTCCTTTAAACTCTCGTACCGTTATCTGAGAAATAGGACGATAATGGTGTGAGAATAAAACGAATGAACAAATGAATGAACGAATGAATGACTGACTGAATGAATGAATGAATGAATGGATAAATGATGTCAAACATATCTAACCAGCCTTGACATCATCACTTGATCTCATACATTTAGATGGTACTGAAAATTAGATGTAATTACAGAATATCCTCCTCTTCCATACTTTCCCAAATCAATAACACAACAGTATATGATAATGATGAATGGATAAATGAAAAATGAGAGGAGAGGGAGATTTTTTGTAGTAAACTTAAATATAGCGATGATATAGATGAATGATACTGTTTAATTTAATTCTTATATATTATTTGAACTATCATTTTTTGTTTTTCTTTTCAATTTTATCTTTATTAAAATTCAAAAAATAAACCTCCGGAATTATGTATAATTTTATAAAGATAAAAATTTTTGTAGTTTAATTTCAATTACATGATTAAAATTAATGGATAAAATTATTGATAATCATGTGATGTTTTTCGTTGTTTATCGGATAGATGGCGGTGATAGGAAGAAAGAGAAGCGAAAATATCCGTGGATACTGTTTTCCCCAAACATATAGCTCCCATTATAACATTACCCTTATTAATAATTAAATAATCTCCAATCGGTAAATCAATAATAGTAAGAAGTAATCATTCATCATTTTTAAATCTATTTCAATCCATTTCCTTTCTCCTATAATCATCTCTTTCGTATATATATATATATATATATCTAATATTTACCATTTCAAAAAAATGTTTGATAAAAATATCAAATATTGATAAGATATTTGTTAAAATATTTTCAACTTTATTTTCCTATAAAATGATTGAATTTTATGAAATTCAAATAACTCAGAAAAAAAACGAAAGATTTCAAAAGCAAAAAAAAGATGAAAAAATTCTTTCTCTTTTCGATCCAATAAATTATACTGAAAATGTTAAATCAAAAAATTCTTTTTTCATTTAATACTTTCAGCTAATAAACAATCAAAATTGCAATGCTTTTAGTGTGGAAATTATTGAAGAAATGAATATTTACTTAGCAATAAATATGAAAATTTTAATAAACTGACAGGCTCATTCATTTTTCATAGAAATCATTGAAAAATTGCTGTCAAAAGAAGATTTCATCAATGCATAATAAATTACCTGCCAACTTATCAAAAAAAATTCCTCCAAATTTAGCAATATAATGTGTATTTTGCTGAATATTATTAATTCTTTATTTTATTAGAATTTTTTGAAAAAGAAAAAACAAAAGAATTGAGTGATTGTTTGGAAATCAATAGAGGTAATTAATGAGAATGTATGTGTTTTAAAATACAAAAATATTCGGATGAAAAGAAGAAAGACACATTCAGAAATTTCTACATTATAGCAACATTTTCCGATTAAAGTTTTTTTTTATCGAATAGAAAATATAGCTTCTTAATCTAATGTGTAGTAATATCGAGTTTATGCGTACAAAAAATTGGAGGAAAAAGAAGTTATTGGTGTAAATGCAGTTAATATATAGATAAGTGAATATTTTTATGTTAATTATTAACATTACATTATTATCAAAGATTATAAGAGAGCAAAAAGGATTGATATAAAAAGATGACAGGAAAAACAAAAGAACACCACTTTATTGTTTTCGTAAAAGCACAAACCGATAGTGCATTTCATTAATTTCCGTTGGTTGTGCTGCTTTCTCATCGTAATCGACCCATTCCTTAATTCAAATTTATAACAATTACATTTACAACCACAGTAATATGATAACCATTAATCGATAGCTCAACGCACTATATTACACATTATATATAGGTATTTGAGACTCTGCAGTGAAATTATTCATTTAATCTAGCCGTTTGTAATGCTATCAGTCATTATTTTACTTGTTCACTACGAAATGTATTAAATAAATCAATGCAGGAGAAAATGAGTCAATCTGTGACATGATCATAGGCAAAAATTAGTCTAGTCATCAGGACATGATAAAGATAAGTCAAAATTTCATCAGTTAGTTAAGGTTTATTTTTAAACAAAGTGTGTTTTTGAGAGTCGATCCTGCTAATTAAAAAATGTGGAAACCTTTTCAGTAAGATCAATATTTTCGAAAACAGTTTCTGATTCTGTTCCAATAGCTCGCCATCCTGACTGAAATTATGAATAATATCGGAAAAACATCACATAAGTAAATACTGTACAGCCAAGCAGTGAGGTTCCGAGGAACCGATTCAAAAGATCTACTGGATGGAAATAAATTATTTACTTCTTTCTCTTATTGTCTAACATTTAAATATGAATTTCAGAGTTCACATTAAATTAATAAAAAGAAAAAAAGCAAACTCGCGGGTCGAAATCGGTTGGTTCCAAGCCACGGCAGTCAAATCTAATCAGTTCACCATAGTCATTATTGTTCTTATACGGTTGAAATGAATCTTTTACAATTTCTGTAGAAATAACAAAATATAAAATAACTCATATATAGAAAAAACCAAGCTCAACTTATAAATCATTTTCATCGCATTCATCATTCGTATATATTAACGCTAAAAAATGCTTGGAAAAGTTAAAACGTGATTTTAAAAGAAGGTATGAACCGATATAGATACAGCATAGCGTACTTTTCAAATTTTGCTCCTGATAAATTTTAACAAATTACCTTCAGAAGTTACTTACCAAGCGAATTTATCCTGCTACACAGTTTACACTTTCCCAATATATTTGCAGCTCCTCTGCTTCCAGGTATATTAAATTTTTCCTGGAAAAATTTTCAGTCTAGTTGAATTTGCAGCTCCTCTGCTTCCAGATATGCCAAATTTTTCCTGGATAATTTTTGAGTCTAAGTGACAAAAAAGAATGCACTAATTCGTAGTAGTACTAATCGCTCCCCTGATTCCTTTTTTCTTCTACATGACTTCTTTTAAATCTTGGATTGATTATTATGCATTTCATAAGTAGAATCACAATATTAAAACAATGAACAACATACTTTTGCAATAACATACTGCCAATGCTTCGGTTCTTCACCACAGTTCGTACATTTTAACTGCAATTTGTATAATTATTCTTGATATATTCTGAATATGGTAAAATATACAAATGATTACGATTTCTTGAATTAACAGAAGAATATATCTTTCCTTCTGACCCGGTTGAAATTTATATTTTGGGAAAGCCGAAAAATGGCGAAAATGAGTTGAAGCAGAACATAGGATTATAAATTTCTCCATATTCATAATGTCAGGATTGAATTTTCTACTACTCTACATAATGATGTGTCGAATATTCATTTATCTGTAATCTACGATAAAATTTCATACCATAAACAGAAAAATTAAACTACAACCTACGAGATTAACCTACTATTTTTTGGAATAGCAAATAAAAAAAAGTGTCACGAAGCCTTTAAATGCCATCGAAATTCGGTCCAATCATTCATTGGTTCCAATGCGGTTACATTCACCATATTGGCTTTCAATTGTAGTGAAATAATGGGCTGTAAAAATTCTTAATTTTTGAAACAAATTTATTTCGAAAATTACCAAAGGAATAAAAAGCTTAAATAAATTTAAAATTTAAATCTTAAAAGGAAATAATAAACACATATAATTCGGAAAGTTCGTGAAGCCTTTTACAATAATTCAATAAATCATAGGCAAATGATTCTTTCAAATTTTCAAAGTAATCTTTAAAATTGTTTTAGAAGAAAAGAACTTACCATAGTATGAATAACTTTCACAGTTCACACGGAGAATCTCCTGAAAAGATATTTTTAAAACACAAAAAACAAAAAGATAAATAAGAAATAATTTCAAACTAACAAACTATAATAATTCAATTAAACTTAAATATTTAAGAATAAATTGCATTCCTTTCAAATGAATAGAATAGAATAGAATAGGATTTCGAAGATAATGCAAAATAATTTTGCTCATTTTCTCATTTTTTTTAAAGAGTAACAAATTATTAACATTAATTAGAATAACTTATAGAAATACTAGAAATATGAAAAAATAATTTATGGTTAGTATCAAAACAAAGGAAATGTGAAAAGTAATTTATATAACTGAAATACCGATAAACAAATATAACAAGTAACTTAACATTATGACTAGAAATTTCTTAATGTTCAATACAAGGTTGATTTGTGTGTGACTTTCCATGATGATGACAAGTAATACTCTGTGATGGCTCAATTTCAATATAAGGTTTTCAGCATAAGCGTGTTCAATATAAAGTGCTCAACGAAAGTGTATTCAATACAAGGTGCGACAGTTTTCTCCATAAGCAGTAAATGTCGGAAGTAGAAAAGGCATATTATAAACATAAGTAGAAAAGGAAGTAGAAAAGACATACAAACCAGAAGTAGAAAAGGCATATTATGCGATAATCAGTTTACGACTCTTGCGGAAATAGTGAATAAGTAGAAACTAAATAGCATGAAAACCCGGACTTCAAATGATTTACAAATTTGTAGATAATTGATTGATTAAATGAGAATAGAATTTGAAATCCCACTCTCACTTATTTCATTAGTTGAGCTTAAAAAATGTCGGATATCCTTCCATATACAATCAAATAGGCCTTAAAATAATATAATTTTAGAACAATTAAGAATAAGCCAACTCAAGAGGAAAATTATTCAACGAAATGATAACCTCCGAGTACAGGCACCTTTATTGAGGACAAATGAATCATTGGAAGTAAACACAAAAGTATTTTCCTCTGGCTCTGTTCGCTTTCCATAATTTTATAAGCAATTTCAAGGAAATTCTCTGTCCGCAATTATCTGCATTGAAAAACGAACTCCAATTTTTTTGTCCGGATCTTCAATTTTAAAATGCAATTGAGCAATTTTTTTTTATAAATTTATTAATAATATCAAGTTTTTGAAAGCGGAAAATTGGCCCGGAATTTGCTGAATTCATTATCATTCATAATAACATTGCATAGCAAATAATTATTATCTTCTGATGGAGTCGGTTGACCAGCAAGAAAAGAATACTTGCACAAATATGAAAATGCTTCTGAATGAGGACGTAATTTCAATCGGCGAACTGTAACACCACTTATTGCCATCACTCTCTGCAATATTTTGTATTGGAAATTTGAATTCGGAAGAAAAAGTTAGATCCATTTTGTATTAAACTTCTAGCAACGGTTCTCCTTGTATTATATTAAAATTGTATTAAGGATGAAAAAATCGAAATAGAGTTGCAGGAATACAGAAAATGTTATAGAGACCATATAATTATTTAAAATTTCTTGAGCACAAGAAACATAAAGTAAAATCTATCAGTCAGAAAAGAATACCTTATCGACAGCAGCCGTCAATTCTACAAATCCACGACCATCAATACAAGAGACAAAATATGTGTTAGATTCAATAGGAGGTAATCTGCTCAATTTATCAATTTTATTTCCAACCCGAATCATTGAGTTTAGTAATTCATTCTTAATTTTTAATACTGATAATGTTTTCATTACGACATCGCGCTGCGTAAGATAATCTGGATTCGAAATATCCTCTACATGTAACAATAAGTCCTGAAATTATTTTTTCAACATGCTAAATTAATCTAGCTGCTGAAAAAAAAACTCATATCAATTTAGTATATATTGCTTATGCTGTGAAAAAAAAAATGCATATCTCTATCTTGAAAAGGTTCGAGTGAATTTTTTAAAGCTAACTAACTGCATTCGCAACATGATTTAGTGTAGCTTGAAAGGATGCCAGTAACTGGGTAGGCAGATTCGATATAAATCCAATTGTATCCGCAAAAAGTATGGGTGAACCGGATGGTAATCGAAAAACATGTAATGATGTATCTAATGTAGCGAATAAACGATCTTCGACATATAAATTGCGTCCTGTTAACCTAAACGGAGAAAAATGATATAAAATCAGGAACACGAATACAAACAGCGAATAACGCAAAAAATTATTGTACTTTTAACCAATGTTCAAAATCTTTAAGATTTACTTTCGGGAAGTAACTTTGTACTCATCCGCCTTCCTTTTTCAGCAGAAATAAGACAAATTGCAAATAACCTTTTAATCAACGAACTCTTGCCAGCATTTGTATATCCTACTACAGCAACTACTGTCCGTATATTTTTCTGAGCTTCACCAACTCGCAATTTAACTTTTTCTTCTACTGCAGCTTTTAGGCATTTTCGTAAATGTTGCTCACGATATCGTAAAACTTCTAATCTATCAGCTCTAAAAACTCATTTACTGAAAATTATTTGTTATACATAATGATAAGATCTGGTCTACACTAACATCAATATTATTAGGAAAAATTTAATGAAAAATAATTGCCAAAACATTCCGAATTCAAAAAATGAAAAAAAATAAAAGTTAATACTTTTTTTAAATTTATAAGATTAAATTCAAAAAACAAACTTTGATTTTTCGGATGCGTCGAGATGGAAAATAGATGGATTCACACGTAATTCATACATAGATAGTAATCGTCGCCTATAGAAGAAAAGAAAAATATGTCGCAAAGTACATAAAAGATGACATCACAATGAAGAGTATTATAATTGCAACCTCGAAAGCCAATGAAAAATAAAATTTGATATAGAAAATAACCTTATGTAAGGAATTTCGGCAAGTTGAATTTGCAGCTTAGCCTCTTTTGTTTTAGCAAACATTTTGAAAATGAGCAATACTATATTGTAACGATCATATACAGGAGCATCGAAAACTGCTGTTAATTCAGCCTAAACAATCCAGTAATATCAAATGTTGTTCATGATATCGTGAAACTTCTAATCTATTCAAATTTCATTTGAATTTCTAAAACACCAAACTTCAATTTTTCATTTCAATTCAAAAACTTAAAAGCCCTCAATCACTTGTTGGTAAGTTAATTATACTTGCGTAAAATGTACTTCACATAATTGAAAAGGATAAATGATGTTTTGCTAGGCGATTGGAGATAATGAGGAAAAAAACCTGTTGCCTTGGCGATAAAATATCAACATCAATCATCAGTGCCGTGGCAGAGATTTTTTCTTTGAGAGCAATTATCCGTTCAATGCGTCCTTCGCCCCAAAGACGTTTCTTTCTAGTAGAGCGATCAGTGCTTACTGCAGTTGTTCTGAAATGATACAAATCCAAATATAAATCAGACCATCCAATTCACTCAGCTAATAAATTGCGAGACTATCTTGATGGCCCTACTCTAAAGAAAATTAAATAATTGTTAACCTTAGGGCCAATTTTAAAATCCCATAACCAACAACCTGATGCGTTCAATGTCTGAATAATTTTGAAATACTCATCCAATAAATCAAATTGAAAAAATAAAAAGAAAAGAATACACCATATTTAGATTTGTTAAGTACATCTAAACATTTTTAGAAGAAACCCATTAAGATTTACTGCTGCCAAAAACAATACTGGAACGGAGACTTACTCCATAACTTTGAAGTTCGGCAAAGTATTGACCAATGCCACTGCTTCTTCCAGTTGTAGTTTAGCTTTCATAGGATTTAAATCAAAGAAACGTCCTCGTCGTAACCGTGGATGAATGAGTAAAATACGTTGCACACCGGGTGGTGTACTTTGTATACCATAAGATTTGGAAATAATATTGAATTCATCATTCATTTGTATTGTTCCCTCTGGTACTATCGTACAAAGGTAACGTCCGGAATGCAATGAAGCAAAAACTTTTACAAAGTTCCTGAAAAAAGAAATAAGAATCACTAATCTAAAATCCATTAACCAGAGATTCATCTACCCATCGGGTGCATAGCGTATTCCGCTGATAAAACAACTAAATGAAACACACATTAAAAAATATAAATAAATAAGAAAAAACTGTTATCAGCGATAGCGGAAAGGTTTTTATTGACTCATTCTCCTGCAGTAAAGTTTACCAGCCAATTTTCGTCCCCAATGTCCGTTCTTTTTCTGGCTTGCTTGAAGTTTCTATGATATATGCTAATTACATTTAACTTTCATAGTGCTAAACAGAAATATCCTTATGGTGCGTTACATCATAAGTGCCAGATTTTTTAAATGATCGTAATAAACATACTTCAAATAGACCATGTTTTGAAGTAGATTGTTCCACAGACGATCAATGATTATCTGCGATAGAAGTCACCGAACCAATTGTCACCAGCCATGAGAAGCATCGATGAAAGTAACACACACGACGCTTGATAACATCAGCACAGTTTTAACAATTTCTTCGTGATAATGACGACAGAGAAATGGAATCACTACTCTTCAACTTCATTTATCCCATAGTCATCTTTCGTTTACATTCAATCAACTTACTTCTACACTCCTATACTAATTACCTCTATATTCCCATCTTACCTTTAGAAATTTCTCTTGAATAGACCGCATAATCTTGTCAAATATTCATTTCACAATTCCATATCCATAAAAATACATTTGCAGAAATCAGTCGAATATTTTTGAAAAGTTTTTTCAGGAAAAACAATAACAAAAACAGGAAGGAATTCCCAAGCATTTTTATTCCGATGAAACAAACATATTTAAACATTCATCAGTAAGTTATGCAAATAAATAAATGAGAGTGAATGAGAAGAATGAGGAAGGATACCCATTTTTTGAGAATATCACAATTCTTTGAAGCAATGAAAATCATAATTGAAACAAATAATTGACACAAAGAAATACTGAAGCGAAACTATAATTCAGAACGAAATAGGAAAAAACCAAATAACCGAAATATGAATAATATAATCTGTATAACATACAATGGAAAGAAATATTCATGCCAATAACTTTCAAAAATAATATTTTAGCTGGAAAGACTGATAAGGGCAGTATTGAAAATGCAGTGATTTTTCAAGTCTTTCGAAAAATAAAGAACTATCTTCTACAGCCCTGAGCGCTGTGATTTAACAAATTTAATAGATTCTAGACTATGCATATAATATAAATTAATATAATATATATAAGACGGTAAAGAACTAAACATATAAAATAATATATGAATAATATAAAACAATACACAAATATAATATGTATAAGTAAACAAAATTAATCCTCTGTGTTACTCAACACGAATGAAATTTATCATAAACTAAAAATCAGTAAAAGGGACAGCCGATGTAAACTACTGCATTGCATTTTACGCTTATACTGGATATCACGCTTACCAACCATGATATCAAATTAATGCTGTCACACATCCATTGATTCCAGAACATTTCTTAACACCGTGGAACCAAAGATAAGGAAAAAAAACTGAGTTAGCCAACTTCAAATCAAATTTCTCGATAAACAAGCAGAAAATACCTACTAAAACCAATGGAGAAAAAGATGTCAAAGGACTAATAAATAGAAGGATCCAAAATCTTTTATTTTATGTCAATATCGGTTCTAGTCCAGAAACAGAAGCTGTAGAAAATGATTAAGAAGAGGAGGAAGCTTTATCCAAACCATGCAAACTTTGCAATACAGCATCGATGGCTGTCATATCTAGTCGAGGCTTTTTCACTTGGATGCTTGGAGAATCAATACTGGATAATTCATTGTGATGTAGCGATTTTGATTCACTTGAGCCGGAAAAAGAGCAGCAAACAGCTGTTGTCGATTTTGACGACACTGCAATTTTTGATGAAGCAACTGTCATTGGATATGCTTCTGAACAGTTACTGATATTTTTCGCTGACACACTCCGCCGTACTGAATTATTATGCATTGACATATCAGGTTTCAGTAACTGCGATAAAAGATCAGGCGTTTTTGGAATCGGTAAATCCAGAATCCTTTTACGAATGTTGTGCTCCTGAAAAAAAAGCTGTGAACCAGATACAGATAAAACATTACCAAAATTCAACAGATTCAAAGCTTAAAATCTCCGCTTTATATATGATATCGTTCATTCTCTGAACGTCATATAATTCCTAAGGAAAAATTTATTAAAATCGGAAATAATTTATTGGTAATTTTTCTCGGTTCTAAAATGTGATTTTAGAAATGTCCTCCGATTTTTCTTTTAAATGAAAATCTTACTTTTTAAAAAAAAATCTGACGAATGTGATGACAACTGTTATATATACAACATATTAGTATGAGGTTGTATGTATACATTCTGTCCATAAAACAAACAAGAAACGTAGATCTTGATTGATTACTTTTTAAAAGCTACAGTCGAGTAAAAAGGCTAACCGAAGATGAAGCGATTTCACGTCGCATACCTTCCACTTTGCGGTACTCTTGTTTTAGTTTTTCCTCATGTTCATACTTTGTCCGTATGCGTGTTGCCTTCTCTAATACCATCCCAACTGTAACAAAGGTATAATTACCAAAACAAAAGAATTTACATTTTTGCTCTTATTAGGATTGCTAAAACTAACCAGTTATTTTAAATTCAATATGTCTTCCGTTACTCTTCATTAAAACATCTTACGATTTACCAGAAGATAACTTTTATTCCGACAATTTGTGCAACAGACATAAAAGCAATTATCAAAAAAAAATCATAAATAAACAAGTAATCTGACCTCTGGCTGAGTGTCCACCCCCAACCAGCAAATTTTCCCTCCCTTTGTTGACTCCTGACACTACCTTTTTGTATAATTTACTCTCCACGATATCTGTTTCATCCTTTCGCGACGTACCTAAAATTGCGATTTTTCGCATAAATATCGTCTCTTCCGGAAGATCATCGGAAAAAGTTGAGAATTTTGCAAAATGGCCAGGACTTAACGCAACAGACATATCCGCGATCAGACGAAAGTTAGCTACGAATAAAGCATACAGTTTATATCGGACAAAGTAAATTTCAAGCAAAATAGTTGAAATAAACGAATGAATTACCTGGCTTTGCAGCAAGGCAATTGAAAAGGTCATCTAACGCATCCGGTCGATTTGAACCACTTTCCTGGAAGAAAGGGATAAAACTGTGATGAATGAGAGCATAATGAATCAGAGAAGAACTAAGTGATAGAGGTTTCAACAATTTAATACTTTTACAGTCCATTCTTGAATATTTTCATTTCCTATGATTTTCTCGCTTATTGGATGAAAGTTACGAAAAATTACTTCAAACTAGTTAAAGTTGCTTCCATTGTTCATAAAGATTAAGCCTCCCTGTTCAAAGCCATACTTAGCCATCAATCAATCCAATAACTCAGTCAATAAGATGACACAGTTCGAAATATCATAGATTGAAAGAAAAAGTACCTTTGCGTTTTTTATTGCCTTAATATCAATAACATGCTCTAATTTTCCTCTCTTTGCACGACAATGTTCCTTTACGACCTTCATTTTCCCGACAGTTTTCCGAGTGAATGAGGGTCTGAAACTCTCAATACGATTGGAAATTTAACACTTACTGAATATTTATCAAATTCTAACCCAAAATTGTCAGCATTTCAGCATTACTGAAAGTTGAAACAGAAGAAGGGTTACTTCGCACGATTTTCTTCAGACATTCTTTTCGCCTCTCCTTTATCCAAATTCTTTGTTACAGGCTTCAAACCATCATCATCTCCAAATAGTCTATCTAAAATGCTTGTTTCTTCATTCGCTTCATCACTTTTAGATTCGAGATGTAAATTGCTTCTTAGCTCTTTTTTTGATTTTCCATCCTTACATTGTTCTCGTTGCTTTCTTAAGTTGGAACGGCTAATCAGCTTATCTTCCTTTTCTTTCATCCTCTTCAATTTCTCACGATCCGCACGTTCTTTGCGTTTCTTCTCACGTTGTTCTTTCTCACGTGCTTCACGCTCTTCCTCCTCCCTTCTTTTTCGCTCTCTTTCAGCTGCTCTTTTTTGCTCCTTTTCTTCTACCTCACGTTTCTGCCTTTCGATTTCCTCTCTTTCCTTTTTCATCAAAAACTCCTTCTCCTTTTTTCTCCTTTCTGCATTTGCTCGTGTTTCCTCTCGATCTTCTTCAAGCCTTTTAAATTTTTCCTGTTTTTTGCATTGTTCTGAAGATTTACATAAAGGACTACTCCTAGCAAGAGAACTATCACCTTGTTGGTCAGTATCTCGTGTTGGTGAACTAACACATAATTCTTCTAATTGCTTTTTCTTAGCAACAAAAATTTTCGAATCACAAGCAAAGTCACCACCTAGTGACTTCTGTTTCTGGTATTTTCTTTTTTTTTTGTTTGTAACAAATATTGCAGAAGTCTGAGATTGACAGTATCCAACAGTTGAACCTTTATCTCTGGAAATCTCATCCCTATCTTCCGATCCTTTTCTGTTTTCCCTTGTTGATGCAGCACGGGTAGAATCTGAGCTTTTCCATTCATCAGCCTTTTGAGTTTCTCCGCAATTTCGGTCGTCTGAACTTTCAAATAGTAGCTCGATTTCTCGTTCGATGGATGATTTCGAAGTGAATTTTGTGTTGACATTTCCTTTATCACTCACACTTTTTTCTACCTGTTGATCGGCAACATCAATATTATTATTAACAGGTAAGGGTAAACAGAGTTCATTCCGAACTTTCTTCCTCGTTTCTAAATCAGTAGAAGATGATGATGGATATTTAGTTTCTTTATCTTTTATCTTTTTGTTTGTCGGCTGACACGTTTCTGCACTGTTGCTTTTCTGCGCTGCCTTCCATTCCTCACTTTCTGCAACTTTTCTATTTGACTCATCACACAATTCGGCAAGTTTCCTCCAGCCTGCAGATATTTCTAAACGGTCCACTTTTGCTTTGCCAAAAGAATCGTCATAGGATTTCGTGACATTTGTTGGAGAAAAAAATAAATCTCGCCCAGAACTATCAACTTTTTTTTTAGTTTCCTCAAGCGGTAGATACGGACACTCTATTTCGATCCGATCTTTGAATATCGCGCTTTCAGCAACCACCTACAATCTGTCAAATTTGTATAAAAAGAATGAAAACGGTGTTGTTTAGAAAATATGTAATCAATTGTATAAAAAAACAGTAGTAATACTTCGGATTTGGCGATGTTGAGCTATGATCTTTTGTTTCAGAAAGTATGTTGAGTTTTAAATTTATGTTTTAAAACATGAAGTATTTTCAACGATTATGTTTACTTCAGAAAACATATAAAACATTTTTACCGGCTTCTTTCGCATAACTTTCGATCGCAGACAATGAGATTCATTTTTCGAAGTTGATGATGCTTTCAAATTCTAAATCAAGTAACTGTAAATTAAAAAAGGATAGCGAAGAAAAGGTGAAGAAAGTGTAAATACTTTTCTAATAACTCACGGAGGTTCCTGGCATTGAGAAAGACTTTTCCTGAATTTTGAACTTGGTCGGTGTGGAAAAGTACAATGGTTTTGACTCTTCAACTACCACTGAATGCGGAATGTTATACAGATTTTGGCTATCATTGTGTCTTGGCTGTTCCTAAAAGAAAATATTTCCGAAAAACTAGTCAAGAACAACAAACACTGAACAACAATCTTAACGAAAACCCATGTCTAAGCTTTACTGCATTATTGTTTTCAACCAAAGGATAATAATATTATGTAATAATTAAATCAGTAAAATTATCCACTTTAGACTATATTGCATACTAAGATATTGAATTGACAACACCATTCAAGCATAGTATTTCGGAAACAGAGCCAATCAGAAAAGTCACTTTTTCCTTCCTTAACGATTAAAACGAACGAACAGATAAACCATGAAGACTGCCTTACAACTGTAGATTTTTACTGAACATCGCAACCTGTTGAGTTTCGTTGGACTGCGATGATACGACATCAAAAACTGCTTCATTAAAGCTCTCCGTATTATCCGAATTCGGAAAAGAATCGAAAAATCCGTCCGGAAAATCTCGTTCAATGCTTTCGATAAGTTCAGCGAAATTTTCATGTGCCATACATCGATCCAACGTGCCAACAGCATTTTCATCAATTGTAATCATTGATAACTAACATAAAAATTGAAGTGATCCAATTTTTGTTGAAATATGTACAAAATAAATTTGAAAAACTAATTTACGTTTTTTTTTATATTTAGTTAATTTTTGAAGTTGAAACGATGACAATGTAGCGAACCGCGGAAAGCGATGAATTGGGGTCGGTGATATTGCCACTGCCATTGTCAATAATTTGCTGGGCTGTATGCACAACTGGCTCAACTACTTCTTTCATGAATTCCCGTCGTCTGGTATTTATGCTCACTGGTTGGGCACATTTCCTACAAACAACTCATAACACGTAAATCTTCTATGTAAAAATTAAACTATTGGAAATTAAAATTAGGTTAAAACAATAAATGGCATCACCGATAGTTTCAGCACTAAATGGAAGAAGAGTGACATTGTGAGTACCTTTCAGGAGATCAGTGCCTGATCATATCCTGCATGCAGTCATCCTGCATTCTCATGCTATTACTAGTATAAGAATAGTGATGTGCTGGTTGAGGAAAATAGCACTGGAAAGTAACAGGGAACTGAACGATTGATATCGTACTTCGCTCATATTACAACATATACTTTTATAACAAAATAAAACTGCAAAATATTTCCTGATTTCCTTCACTATCCATTCATCATAATGCTTCAACAATGTCTTATCGAGAATTATATACAGAATTTCTATACCTTCTCATAGAAGTAGATCCATTACTATGTTGACTGGAAATACTTGTTGTCGAATCGGCATTAGCGGCAGGCAACATATTCTGATTTGTTTCACAAACATTCAGCTCTCTCGTCATTACTGATAAACATTGCTGTGAATAATTCCGCCTGAAATCAGAGTAACTCAACTAAAACATTGCAGAGAAGAAACTCATCCTCTAGTCTACTCCTCTAATTTCATCCTTAGACTATCTTATTCTATGCCAAATAACTATCACATCATTTATGATAATGAAACTGAAAATTTATAAATTAATCGGAGAATAAGAACCAACGACGGTGTTGAATGTTTGCCATAAAGCAATTTCTGTGCATCAGAGCAATGCGCACCGACATTTGTCAGTGACGTAAATTCGTTTGCAAGCGAACGTAGCCTGACTCCAAAGTCAAGCAAGCCAGGATTTAGACCAAAATTACCATATTCACTGAATAACTAAAAAAAGCATAGATCAAACAATTTCATCAGTTCAGAAAAAAAGGACCGCAACGAACAAATGTCACTTATTCGATTTCCACTAACAACTGCTACTTCTGTAAGAGAATGTCAACAACTGATTAAACCATTAAGTGATAAAAAAGATTTGAAATGAGGACACAGAGGAAATGGAATAAGGGAATTAATAATCAGCAATTTCTTCTAGATATACTTTTGCATAATTAAATAAATTACTGAAGAGACATACAATGATGATTTCTTCCAGATGTTTTCCGTGCACAGTATCACTTAAAACAATCGACATCCCTCCACATTGTGCAGCATGCAGAATCGACGATTCATTCATTAAACATTTCAACGATTCCCAATACTAAAATACACTTGTGATGTCATTTAGTGTGTTAAAATCAGAAATAATATTTAAAAAAATGCATTCTTCTTGATGACATCCTTGCTTCACCGATTCTTCATATGTTTCAGAAGACTCAATGAAGCGAAGTATCATTCTTCAGGAATATATTCGTCATTTGCGCTTTACATTTCGATCAATTAAGATAAATTAATTCCATGATAAAAGAATTAAAATTGATATGTAAGACGCAAGATGTGTAAAAGATGTGTAAGACTGAAGTTAATAGAAATGATCAGAGAAATTACATCAATATATGGAAATGATCAAAGTAAGTAAATCTGTGACGTCTGCCAACGGAAACAAAAACGATCAAAAAACAATGAAGATCGCCAATCACATTTCTTGCTTTTCATGATATTAAACTATTAATATGAATTACAGATTATTTTTTGATTACTTTAGTTTTTGTCTGCCAAAAGACAAAAATATTACTTTTTGTCTGCCAAGGTATCCGGCCACAAGTGTATCTATCATTTTACGTATATCATTACTTGCCGAATTTGATTCCATTACCCTCTTCTCTACGTTGGTCTTATCAATACCTGAAAGATAAAAAAAGTAAACTGATATACTTACTTTTGCTGAAACTCTCTTGAAATAAAACACAACCAATAAGACAATAAGAACGTATTATGTAACACACACGACAACGTATATGAATCAATACAATCGGATAAAATCTAACATGTGGAAGGTATCTATCCCAACAAGTAGTGCACAAATTCTCCAATTTTAAACATCCGCTTTACTATTGCTTCATTTGTTGCAACGGAATTATCACAGTCCAATAAAAATGAGTGAATTATATTCATTGGAAAGGGATAGTTTGGTGGGTGCTGATGTCATCGTGAAAGGTGTTGGAATAATATTCAGTGTTTGTAGGGGGATATTAGAGATTGATGAGGACAGAGAACGAGATTACGAAACTTATAATCTAAGATAAGAAATCGAGCAGATTGTAAGTTGGAATTGTAGAATAGAGACGTGATGAATAACGTGAAATAGTGACATTGGAGGAAACAATATAGTGATAAAGATCTGAGGAAATAAACTAGAGATAACAATGATGAAGAGTAATAGAAGGGACGAGGAGGATGTTATAGATTATCAAATTTAATTTTCATTCCAGTTATTTGTTTATATACTATAGAAAATGATGGGATGAATATTTTTAATGAAGTTAATAAGTTTAAATTTAAAATGTACACACATGGGTTTCTAATGCTTCAATATTGCAACTAAAATCAATCTTGAAAGATAGTTGTAGTTGCATTATCGTGATCAGGCGTAAAATAATTGCGAAAGATGCATTCACAGCTTGCTATCTTTTCTTCTTTAATATTTCAGGTAATTCGTATGAGGTGGTTGTCGATATGGCTAATAAACTTCGTTACAACTTGATCGACATTGGTGCTAATTTGGTGCATCCTAGTTTCCGAAATGATTTAAATGAGGTTATTGAAAGAGCTAAACAAGCAGGTCATTTATTAATTTATTTCTAAGAAAACGATTTAAATCTATTAATTTACTTTTAGGGAATCGATTCAAATAAAGACAGATGAGTATAATTATGCTCCGAGGGTTAGAATGTTCTATTATTATATTGTTCGGAAGCGACCAGTTATTTAATGTAACTCGTTTATCGGTGGATCTGAAGAATATCATAGACATGTGATATAGTTTTATAATTATTTATGAAATTCTTAATAACAGAAATAAGTATAGGTTACGGTTTTTCTTAATAGCAGAATTAAGTGTAGGTTTACGCAAATCAACAATAAAAATTCGAAATAACAAAAATAAGTTGCACTCTTTGTATGTTTAATTAAATTTCACACTGTATATGCATCAAAGTTTTATTTTTTATAATATATTTTTTGTTTCACTACAGGTTTGTGTAAAATAATGGTTACGGGAACATCGATAAAAGTGAGCGAGGAAGCCCAAGAATTGGCGGAGCAATTCCCAAATTTTCTCTTCTTTACAGCAGGTATGAGGAGGTTTTAGTTTTTGCAGTATAGAATATTGCATCAATTGCGGTTGATGATTTGTTGTAACTATAAATTTAATAATAAATTTTGATAAATCATATTGTTAGATCACAAATAGCTGTATTTCTCTTAAACTGTGTTAGATTGAACTTTGAATTACTACCCTTTTAGAAGCTTTAATTATTAATAGCTATTGTGTTGAATACTTTTGGACACAATAACCATCGGATCTTGAAGGTGTCCATCCTCACGATGCCAAAGGATTTGATGATCATACGATATGTAAGCTAAATAAACTATGCAATGAACCAGGCTGTGTAGCAATAGGTGAATGTGGCCTCGATTTTAATCGAAATTTTTCACAACAAGACCAGCAAAGGTTGGTCTTCGAAGAACAGGTGCTTAGAAATGATATCTCTATATCTATATGTATCACTCTCTTTGTTAATTTAAAATCCGTTTTGGAATGTTTAACAAGGTTTAGTAATCGAAATTCCCCTTAAGGCATTTCAATATATGTTTCGCAGAGATAACATCATGTATTAAGGAAGAAACTCCAACATACCAACTTTCGTTTTAATCTCCATTTCCTGCTGATCATAACGTCATTAAATTTGTATTAAACTATCTTTAGCTATTAAACTTAAAAATCAGAAATTTAAAAATCAGTATTAAACGATTTCGAGTTAATTGGCTTCTCTTTTTTGCAAGCGCAGGTCGGAAGTGAGATCAGAATTTCAATGCAGTAGTTTATTGCAACGAAATTCTTTTCCTCCACAGTACTTGCTTTTTTTTCGCAGTACTTGCTCATTACAGCTTCGATTAGCTTGTGATTTGAAGAAACCATTATTTATTCACGAAAGGGATGCACATCAGGACATGATTGCTACTCTAACCAGGTGATTTCATGAATGACATCGTTGATAATCAGTGCTCTAAAAGACATGTAATTTCCATTTCCACAACTTTCTGTAGAATATAGGGGCAAGAGACTGTAATTATATTAAAAAAAAATATTTCTCAGGTATAAGGAGCACTTACCTCCAGTGGTTATACATTGCTTCACGGGTAAAGCCTCAGAAGCTGAAACGTATGTCAAGATGGGCTGCTATATTGGATTAACTGGTTAGCATTTATCATTGTTAAAAAATAACTAAAAAAGACTATTCCATCAATTCGCGATAGCTGACGCGAAACAGAAGAGGCTTGTTAAGGAGGAAGAGAGCAGGAAAGCAATGCGAGATTGAAATGGATGTAACTTTCGTGCTTTATCTCTCTTGTTGAAATAAGTGCATCGTTGATGATTTGTTAGAGTTGGGAATAAAGGCACGTACTATTCACAATTCATTTGAAATTACTATATTGTCAGAAATCAGGAAATAAGTTTCTGTACACATTTCAAGTTCATTTTCTTTTGTTGATAAAATATCCCCTGTGTTATTGTAATTGGTGAATTTCAAATAATAAAGTCAAATGTCTTTTAAAATGGCCGTGGAAATCTATCAGGGTTCCTAGCTTATATGTCTTAAAACCGGTTTTTGTTACAGGTTATTTGTGGAAAGATCGGAGCGATGATGGTATAAAGTACGCCTTGCGTAATTACAAAATACCACTAGAAAGGGTTGTTTTGGAAACCGATGCACCTTTTATGTATTCCAAAATTGATGACAAAAAGATTCCAGCTGAAATTCGTAGTCGTATTACGGGTGAAGCAAGAAGTTTTCATAAATTTACATCATTCAACAGAAATGAGCCATGTGCTTTAGCAGCCATTTGTGAGCTTATCGCAGCTTACATGAATGAAGATCCAATGAAAGTAGCCAATATTACCACTGCAAATGCTAAACAAATATATGGTCTGGAATAAAAATATTTCCGAAGTATAAAAAAAAGATTTTGCTCAAAACAATGTTATGTACATGTTAGAGTATAATAAAAAAAGTTAGACATCCTGTCGCGTTTTATCGTGAATGATTGGATTGAAATTTCAGATATGTCAATTATTTCCTGTTAAATTTCTACTGGATATGATAGTGTTTATTGAATAGTGAATTTAAAATTAAATATGTAAATTAAACATATTAATTTTAAAGGAATTTATTCAGAACACTCGAGAAATTCTTTGTGGAAGTTTAAATTATGAAATTACAGTTAGCTTTTGTTTGGATTTGTGCAGGAAGTACGGAAGGAACAGTTATGAACTGATTAACTTAAAAGAATTTAAAATTGCAATATGCAGAAATTTTTGAAGGCAATTGGACGAGAACTTCTTTTGTTCTACACATATGTTTTCATAGAGCAGTCTTCTGGATGCTATATGGCCGATATTGCTCAACAGTTGGTGCATTACATCAATTGAGTTTGTGAATCGAAGTGATCAAATTAAATTCTTTTTCATGAATACAAAAAGTTATTAAATGTAATGAAATCAAATGAGTTGAAAGCTGCTGGCTGTATCGCTATCGGGTAGGTAGAATGCTGGAGAGAAGGAATAAACAAAATTCTTGTTTTCCTCACCTGCTTGCCTGTGGTGTGCTCTTGTGACAATTAATATTGTTGCCTATGTCATCAGTTGTCCACTGATAATATCGTGTGAAAGTTTTTCTACTCATTATTTTGTATTATCACTGTGTAATAGTCAGATTTTATAATTTACTAGACCTAATTTTTAAAATTTTACGAAATCATTTGTTAAATCATATTATTTCTTCACCTGTGCTTTTGTTATTTCTTAGAAAGATCGATATTTCACTGAATGGCATTAATATCAAATTTAAATATAATTTCTTTCTTTTCTATTCATTTGCATTCGTTTCTTTGCAAACTTTTATTTTTCAAATAACATTTTTAATTTATAACTTTCTTATTTAGAATAACATTTTTGAAGGAATCAATTCAAGCGTTATTGGTGTTGTTGAAAATTTTTTGCTATAAATTTACGCTGTCTTTCAATTCTATCAGCGAGAAAAAAAAAGATTATTTCAATAATTGCTTATTTTCAATTTAATGGCAAGAAAGTGAATACTTGTTTTTATTAATTACTTTTATACATTCATGAAATGTTTTATGAATGTTCATGGGAATGAAGAACTTTATATACTCCAACTGTATATATCACATTTATCATTCACCCGCCTATCGCAAAAAGTCAAACATCGCTAATAATTAATGACAAACTAATAACACTAAAAAATTTTTTTAAAAAAGAGAAGGCATAATGAAATCATCAAAGTGATTAGGGGAAATTTTCGCAATAAAAATTATTTTAAAAGTACTCTTATATGCATGAACTTACAACATTTCTTTTTTCGTATACTACCTGTTGTAGTGGAATTTCTTTCAATTACAAATTTTATGCTTTTTGACAAAACTTATTTTTAGGAAGAAAAAAACTGTAATTAAATTACTGTAGAAGAAATGATAAATTATTTTATCGTTCATTTCACAGTTGTTTGATTTAATTATAAAAATTAAATTTTGTTTCCATCAGTTATGGAATGAAATTTACTTTTAGGAAAGGAAAACTTTTTTTAAAGACTTATTTGTTGAAAATTGTTGAATTTTGTTTAATTATGTTGTTGAATTTATGTTCATGCAATCTATTTTTCATCCAAATTACTCGAAATATGTAATTAGATGAGCAATTATTATTATTTTTATTAATTATTATTGTTATTTCCCATCTGCAAGAAACATCTATAAAGATTTATTCTTGTTAAAGCACTGCTCAATAACATAATTTTTTTCAAAACAAATTCAAAATAAAAATATATCATCAATCTAGCAAATTTTGCTTGCTTTTACTA